>VCJG01001901.1:21315-32622 GCA_024140375.1 Backusella westeae | reverse complement strand
ATGTTTTACTATCTTAACGATTAGAAGCTTATTTTAAGCTTTATACTGTTACCTATTATTATTATTACTACTATATAAACAAAGTGCCAATATGCTACATCCTGAACCGTTTTATTATGTGCTCGTGGTAGGTGAAGGTAAAATGATGGCTTTGATATCAACAGCGGTTCTCTTCACCTTTTCTGTGTAAAAATGAGGCATAGCTTCTCAAAAATCATTACTATCGTAAAAACTGGAACAATTAAGAATATTCAGCCTTTAAAAACATCTATATACAAGGATTTGTTGCCTTTGATTCACTAAGACGGCTTTTATACGAATGTAGTAATATCGTGTTGGATCACATTGAGCTCCTACTCAGCAGTAGAATATGTAAAAATTTACTGAAATTTAGACTAGACCTTTGTTATTGTATCATTCAGCGTGCCACAATCAAATGGTATAAAGACATTTGTAACAACGGAAAAATATTCAAGTACACCTAATTCCGTCACTCAAAGCTTCCTTTAATCTGAATAGCATTACGGATCATATGATAAAGTTGCTGTCGAACGTTGTACATATGTACTTTGTTTCAAGAAATAGTAAAAAGTCATCTTGATACATTATATGATTTAAATAAGAGTTAGGATATTCTTCTTCGAAAAAGTACTATTTGTAATCACGTTATAACAATTTAAACGTCGTGGTTTATCTCAAAGCCCGAGAAATATTACTAGCTACTTCAATATAGACGTTTTTATTCTATGTTGCTTACCTTATTCTTGCTAATAGAATGAAACACAGCTGTAATATCCTAATAATAGTAGAAAGTGCTTTTAGTCAGGGCTATGATGGCTGACTATAAGGTTTTAACGACTATCCTTATTTGGAGATCATTGGGTGTTACTTTGAGATGTAACGATGTCGCTTTCTGGGAGTTGATATTTTGAGTATGGCAAAACAATGGGAAGATTTAAAATGGGATATTGCATATTATAAAAGTCGAAATCTGAACCTAGTATCTATGGTTCTTTTGCAATACGTATTACTAGTATAAATCACTACTAATGAGACTACCAACCTCATTCTTTTTACGACCTTTTGAGCCTGTCCTCGATTTTCGGGAAAGAAATAAAGGAATTGAATATGTTATTCTCTATGCTATTTCTTTTTTCCTTTTCCCCTTTTTTTAGTCTCACGTACTTATTTGCTACCATTTGCTTGTACTTATAATTCAGTAAGCATTTTTCAGCAATATATATGTACTTATAGAACTAATATGCATTATCCAGATTTAAATTCACACTCCAGCAGACACACAAAGAAATGCTCTCACAAAACGAAATCATATTAAGTCGATTATAGAAAGAGCGCTTTCTTGGAAAGGTATCCTTATACTCAAGTCAGATTGAAACGTTCCATTTGCAACAAGATAGTGGTATCATTATAGCTTGTTTTCTAGCTCCATTTAAATTGATTCTAAATAATACGTAATCCTTTTTATTGATGCCCAATATAAATTCTATTCGTAAAAAAATAGACTATTGTACAGTAACATAGAGTTTTCAAATGTTGTCTAACATTCAATATTTGAGCGCCAGACAATAGCAGTTTAAATATTTTATGTTAAAAGTTCATAAGGTGAAGATCAGAGACACGTGCATGGCTTATTATTAGAATACAGCGACTTCATTAGAGCTGGTTATTACATCAAATAAACCTAGTATACATTGAGCGAACTTAAGCACTATAATTGTTGCGTTAGAAATGTGCAGCTACTTTATTCGAAAGTAATCTGAGTAAACTCAAAAGCTTTACTCTATCTGTATGAGCAAAGATACAAAATAAGTTTCTTACTTTATTTCTTCGATTATTCCTTTCCCATCAGGCGCCTCAAATGTACAGGTGAATGGTTAACTCGGATTTGAGTTCCAAAGCAAATCGCTAAAATAATATTCCGATTCATTGATCCCTTATGATCACCTTATTACGGTGTTGAGTTTGGGTTTTCATTAAACCGGCGGATATTACCAAGCTAATTAGATAAAGTTTAGAGATCCTTTTCAAAGATGTCATACTTAATAAGTCTGTAAATATAGAACTCACTTATAAAAATTAGCTTGAGCATCTTTGGTTCCTCGGGATAGGATGTTTAAAGTAAGACGGAGTGAAAATCTACAATTGAAAACAGCCACCCAGGCAAAAGTTAAGTTACCTTAATAGTAATTTAAACTCTGAAAAGAAGGTATGTACACTTAATATTATGAAAACATTTATAATTAGCATGTTCTTCGATTTTCACATACCATTTTAACCTCAAGAATTAGTACAAGATGCATTTCTACAATATATTTCCTTTATTTCTTTATTGTTTTTTATGTGTATACAAAAATGAAAATGTTACTTTCATTATGTAAATTAAATATTATACATTCTTTTATAATAGTGGGTAAGTGAGTATATAATAATAATAGTAGTAATAGTGATACATAATTATATATAACGGTAATCAATCGTTATTCAACGAAATCGAAGCATAGCAACAATAGGATAAGTGATGAAGAGATGAACCCATCCAAAAAATAATAGATAGGAATCGAAATTGAATTATACACAGCCTTAAATATTAACTATGAACTACGAGTTTGCAGATATTTTTGGAGTCAATACGGACAAAAAAGTTTTTTAAAAAAAAGGAAATTGAAGAAAAAGGAGAAGAAAAGGAAGTCTACTAGAAAAGGACTCTATAGATTCCAACATGCCTTATCTAGAAGTACTGAGCATTTTTTATCGACAAAAAGTTTGGGGAACTTGGAGAACTTGATTCTGACGTAGGATCTGGAGAGCTTGGTCTTGGAGGAAGTGGAGGTCTTGGACAGGGTCTAGGGTTCTCTGGCCTTGGTTTTCTACACACTTCTGGAATGAATGTATTCGAACTTTCAGCTACCAACATCATGCATACAGTTTGTAAAATGATACTTTGAAGAGGTCTATCAGTAGTTACAGTGATGATACGATAATTGATGGTATTTATACGAAAAGCTAATATCTAAATTGGTACATATCCAAATTAAATTCCATGTATGTCTTATGTATTTTGTTACGCAAATAGAAATCGTATGATTCATATTGAAAAAAAAAAGAAAGGCTTTAGATGGAAGATCCTTATTTAAACGAAAAATGACACAAACTGTATTTATTCCTCAACTATGAATGAAACTCTAGATGAAGGATGTAATAATGGAGAATAAAAGTGACCTATGTATCATCAATTAGTAACCATTTGATTTATGCTAAAAAAAAGTCAAGTACCAAATGTATCCAAAAAAAAAAGTTGAAAACAGCAATGGCAAAGAAGAAAAAGAGAATATGAGAAAGGAGAGAATTTTTTTTCTTAAAAATAAGACTTCAAAATATACAGCCAATTTTTTGTATTTATTTCGGTGTATGATTTTAATTTTGTCAAATTGTGATTCTAGCAAATAGAAAAGAAGATACATGTCAAACAGAAAAGAATAAGCACTTTAGTTCAAGCTAGCTGAATGCTGTCATACACATATGTAATATAAGTTATCATCCCAAAACTATGTTGGTTATTTTTTTTTATCTCTTCGTTTAACCTTTTACTTCATCTTATTTAGGGAATTAGAGTTCCTTACACAAGACGGAAAGTTAGAACGAGGGATTTGTTGGGGACATTTGATACCACCTGTAAAAAAAATATACATCACGTTTCCAGAATTTTTCAATGGGCCTTTTTTGTAATGTATATGTCTGTATTCTAACATTTATCATATAATAACAACTCCAAAATTTGAACTAAGAATATACGTGATTCATTACTATTTGCTCATCGCTTTGAGGTTAATCTTAAGTAACACTTGTATTATGCACTTTTGGAAAGCCTAAAATAGTAGCACCCACTATTTGGTAATACTTGGTGGCCCGTGTTTTGCTAGTAATCATTCATTTCTAATTAATGGCACTGATAGAAACCTTACAAAAAACTTTGAAAGCAATTAATATATAAGCATGTAAGTAGGTACTTCCTTTTTATTTGTAGATTTTTCGTTTTTGAGAATAGGAAGCCCAGTTTGCAAGCAAGGATATTTATGCGTAAAGTTTAATCATAGATCCAAAATGTTGTAAAATAGACAAGGAAAGGTGACACGTACAGAAATGTCAGTAACACCTCGGTAAAATAAAAACTAGAATTTGTGGCATCATCGCACATGTGCTTTCTTTCTCAAATTAAATAAACCATTGGATGACTAGACCAAATATCAGCCGATTTAGAGGTGGTACTAAAACTATTTTTTATGGTCTACAAATATGGTCACCATAAATGCTTACGAGCTATCTCAACAAGTGGTCATAGCTCCGTCATTAAGTGTCGAGCTAAACTCACTAGAATTGAAAAATACAATTCTTTTAAATCCTCAACTTCAGCATTGTAATTGGACCATTGTATTTTCACATTAAATGATTCTGATATTAATTTTAATATTGTTTTATTTTTCTAGGCGAATTTCATTTGTTGATGATATTTATATTATATTGACAGCATGTATTAACATATAGTAAAAGTAAAAGATTCTAGAATTGATTTTGCTTTCCACAATGCACCACCTTCGATATAAAACGCTCACAATCTTGAAAACGTTGAAAATGTTTTACAAAATTTGTACAACAACGCCTCATTGTAACTCAGGTGAGAACAATCAACAAAAACACCAATTGAGGCTATATGTATATCCATAAAAGAATAACTTCATGAAGTTGACATGGTTTATGCCGCAGTCTTCGTCTTTGAGAACTGTAAATAATAATAAACTATAGATCACACTTTTGTATAATTAAGCTAAGTGTGCTCTATATTTTCGATTTTTACGAACACTATATTTTAATGGTTTATAACCGTAATAATTCAGGTAATCTCGATTTTATAAAAAAGGCCAAAATAAGTTTGATAAATAATAATAGTCGAAAAAAGATACCTCTCTGAGTATAAAAAAGGTCGACCAAGCTTTAACAACCAATTTCTTTCTCCTGATTGTTGTTCATAATCATAAATATCTCCACATATATTCAAATTGAAATCTTGAGATTCATTATTCAAACTGTATTGTTAATTCAGAATGGAAACTTAAAATTAAGAGCAAGGTTATGGCCTATCGCTGAAAAGACGTCGGTTGATTGGACTAAACGGATAGACCACAAACAAATGTAATTTCCCTTTCTAAAAGTTTCAGATGCTAACAAGATCCATGGCTATTTCCACAAGAAGTAAATAGACAAAAAAAAGTAATACACAGTTTGATAACCATATGACTTGTATTTTTTAAAACATACTATCCCATTTCGTCATTATTTATAAAATTCAGATACTACAATATATATTTATTTATCATCTAACATCGAAGAGAACTTCATTTAATACAAAATAGTGGATAAAAATAAATAACAAGGCATTTATCTTTCACAAGAAAGAGAAAATTAATTTGCCTGGCCGGCTTGCTTGGCCATAGAATAGAAGATAGAGTCTTGGTTGTCCAAGAGATTTTGTGGTGAGTCAAATTCGGCAATACAACCCTTATCCAAAACAAGAATTCTATCAGAATCCATAACTGTATTTAATCTATGTAAATCAAATGATTAATAAGGTTTTCATTATTCTTTTTTTTTTTAAAAAAAAAAATACCTGTGCGCAATAGTAAGAATTGTACAGTCAGCAAATTGTTTACGAATGGTCTCTTGAATGATGGAATCAGTCTCGACATCAATCTATAGTCAAAATAGAGGTTAGAGTTATCGTAAGTTATGAAGTATTAGGTACTTACAGCAGCAGTAGCTTCATCAAGAATAAGAACAGTTGTGCGACGAAGAAGTGCACGGGCCAAGCAAATCAACTGACGTTGTCCGACAGAGAAATTATCGCCTCCCTCAAGAACAACTGCATTGAGCTTGCCATCCATGTTTGAAATGTGGTCATAAAGATGGGAGTGTTTTAAAGAATTCCAAAGTTCGGCGTCATCATGGGTACCAAAAGGATCCTAAATGAATTTTCAGAAGGATAAGTATATTTCATTTCTGTAAAAAAAATAAATAAAAATACTTACCAAATT
Organism: Backusella westeae; assembly: GCA_024140375.1. Taxonomy (NCBI): domain Eukaryota; kingdom Fungi; phylum Mucoromycota; class Mucoromycetes; order Mucorales; family Backusellaceae; genus Backusella; species Backusella westeae. The sequence goes on along the minus strand of VCJG01001901.1, from coordinate 26,515 downwards.
TTCTCTAACAGTACCAGCAAACAAAACTGGATCCTGAGGAATAATGGTAAGGCGTGATCTTTATACATTAAAGGGAATATTTTATGTCAATGCAAATCATACTTTAAAACTTGATTCTTCCTTACCTGAGATCAAACAAACGAAGACTTGAGATGTCAACACCATCAATAAAGATAGAACCTTTAGCAGCTTCAACAATACGGAACAAACTCAAACTCAAAGAACTCTTTCCTGCACCAGTACGGCCAACAATACCAATCTTCTCTCTGGGAGCAACTGTAAAGGAAAGATCACGCAAGGCAAGATCCAATCCAGGACGATAGCGGGTGGCATAATCACGGAATTCAATCAGGCCCTTTTCGGGCCACATGGGATCAACACTACGAGCAGCATTGTACTTCTCAGTTGGTAAGTCGATATATTCTTTAATACGTTCAACAGAAACAATATTGGTTTCAATTTCACAGTAAGAGCGAATGACCCAGTTCAATGCTTGGGTGATATTCAAAGCATAAGAAACAGAGAGACCAACCAAACCTGCGTCAATATAAGAGCTTCCATACAAGACACCAAGGACAGCAAAGAAGGCAGCACCTAAAATGATGATGGATCCAAGGAATTCAAGACGAACAGCTAACCAGCGGTTACAAGAAATTGAGGGGAAATAGGCTCTCTGGTTATCATCAAGCTTGCCTTCATTTTCGAAAACGAAGCGTCTCTGTTGCTCATAGGCACGAATTGTAGAGACACCAGAGATAGTTTCTTGGAAATGAGAATAGATAGGGCTTTTACCAACGGAATCTAAACGTTTCAATTCACGGGATGTGGCGAGATAGTAACGTTGAACATACATGTAGATAAAGAACAAAGGAATAATCAAAGTCAAGAAAAGAGGAGTGGATAAGGTTACAATAACAATAGTGGCTGCTACAGAGAAAAGAACACGGAGATAGCCTGAGAAGAATCTAGGCAACATTTCATCTACAGTATGTTGATCTTTACTGAATCTATTCAAAATTCTTCCGAGAGGTGTGGTATCAAAGAAGGACATGGGAGAGTGGACCACAGTTTGCAACATATCTTGATGTAAAACACGAGCAGATCTGATAGCACAGAAGACCCAAAGAACAAAGGTTTGGAACATGGACAACAGGGTAGAAGAGCAACCAATAAGAGCATAAATACCAAGATAAAACCATACATGGTTATTGCCTCCATCTTGCTGGTTCAAACTAGACCAGTACTTTAACCAAACATTGGTACCGACCGAAGCAGTCTGAGAAAATACTTGGAATGCAATAACCATAACAACACCAACAGCAGAGCAGGATTTGGCATACTGCTTATAGACATCCCAGTCAACGCTACCCTGGGCACTCTGTTCAACTGTCATTAAACGTTCATCGTCTGACTTCTTTCCCTTGACTCTCTTTAAAAGAGAAGCAAGTGAGGCACGTCTCAAGGTTGCAGTACTCAAAGCAGATACATCACTATCCATACGCTGACGACGGCGAGTCAAAGCAGCATCTTCCTCTCGTGGCATAAGCTCCAAAGAAGCAGCATCTGAACCAAGTTCTTCTTCACCATCAAGTGTTTCCTCATTGGAGAGATCTTCTCTGTCAGAACTGCTACCACTCTGGGCTTGGTTGCCGAATTCAGTAACAAGAGCATAAAGCTCAGAACGCTCATTCATCAAGTCTTCATACTTTCCGTTGAGTCTAATTTCACCTTCACGAAGCATAACAACGTTATTGATACGAGGTAAATAAGAAATACCATGGGTAACCAAGACACGGGCCTTGTTCTTCAAGATACCCTCAGGACCAATGACATTATCAAAGATATGACGGCCGACATGAGCATCGACAGCACTCAAAGGATCATCAAGTAAATAAATATCAGCACGAGCATAGATAGCTCTAGCAAGAGATACACGAGCCTTTTGACCACCAGACAAGTTAATACCACGTTCACCAATCTCAGTCTGATCACCACCACTCAAGATGGCAATATCACTCTTAAGAGAACAAGCATCAAGAACCTTATCATAGAAAGTAGGATCCCAACGATGGCCAAACACAATGTTATCACGTAAAGTGGCATTCATAACCCAGGGTTGTTGAGGAACATAAGCAACAGAACCACGTAAAATAACTTGGCCATTTGCCTTGACGGTGTCACCCAAAAGAGCACTGATCAAGGACGATTTTCCTGAGCCGACGCGGCCAACAATGGCGGTCACTTGACCCTTGAGCACCTCGAGGTTAATGTTGTTTAATGTGGGCTTGGGGTCATCAGAAGACCATTTGAATGCGCCATCCTTGATTTCGACAAGAGGAACTTCAGGGGTCCAAGATGGATCCTCACGATAATCTTTACGGGTAACAGCATTTGGATCCAATTCTTGAGCTGAAAGGTATTTTTCAATACGATATAACGAGACAGAGGCTTCAATCACAGAAGTGATTACATTGGGGAAGGCAGTAAGAGGGAACTGTAAAAGGCCAAAGAGCGCAATGGCAACGAATGCAATTTCACTAGTGAGTGGGGTATCGGAAACGAGCACATAAATGGCAAAGGTTGAAAGAGAAACTAAGAAGGGAATTGAGGCCCAAGTGAAATTTTGGACGGCAGACATGATACCCATTTTTTTCAAGGTGGCCAATTCCAAATCATTACGAATGTAGCTAATCTATTTTATAATACAAAGCAATTAATATACGATACAATTTATTTGGCCATCCCTGTTATCTTTACCTTTTCCAAGAATGGAGTTTCCCAAGCATAAAGTTTAATGACTCGAATACCGTTCAAAATCTCATTCTATTCAAAAACAAATGGCCATGTAAATATCGGTACGCCTTTCATTTTTGCTACTCTTTGTCAAGACACTTACCATCAACTTGACTCTTGCGTCCTTATTACCCATCTGAGTCTTTTGATACTTTCTCATTTTTCCAGCAATAAATGTGTTTAATGGAATAGCCAAAATCAAAACGGCAACACCAGCACCAACACTTGGGCCCATTGTGTTGTACAAGAAGAACAATGAAACAAAAATTTGGAAAGGTCCACTCCAGACTAAAATAATACACCAACAAATATAGTAAGCATCTCTGAATGATAACCCTCTTATACTCCAATAGTAATTAAAAAATATACTTACTGACATGGAAATAGGTACACAAATCCATTAATCTTTGAGCATCGACACTCATGTGGTTAACAATCTAGATATTTTGTAAGTATATTATAATAATTCAAGTAAACACGTTTTTGAAACGAATATACTCTACCTCACCAACAGTGGATTCCTGACGACTTGCATTACTTAAAATCAAAGTTTTTTGATAAATTGCAGTAACAAGAGCGGCGCGGAGACGCATGCCGGTCATAAAACAGCGCTGGAAGTATTGATGAAGGAACATTGTTTGACATATCGCAGTAAGAAACATAGCAACTGCAATCAAGATACCACGATAGCTGGGTTCAGGGGCATCAGACAAATAACTAGTCACCCATTTCATCAACAATTTCAAAAGTAAAGGCTGTGTAAATTGAAGTACGTCTTGAGTACCTTTAAAAAGCTATTTTTTTTTTTAAAAATAAATAAAATGTCATTAGACCCAATTGAAAAGGAAAAGCTACTATAAAAGACATACCGCAGCCAAGGCAAATGGACCACCCAAAGTAAATACAACAGCACGTAAAAGAGATGGCCTATAATTTTATTGGTTAACCTTATTTTCCCTTTTTTTTTTCTGTACTTTTTTTTGTAATTTAATCCATACTTCTTTTTCTTCATTTCCTTCTCCCAGTTTTGCTGAAATCTAGCACCGATGACAGCTGATTGGTCTTCGGTTTTAAGGTTCCTGTGTTACCGTAATAGAAAAGATTATTAATCAAATCCAAAGTCACCATATCTTCAACTTCTGCCTTTTAGTGTATACACAACTTACCAAAGGTCATCCATGACTAAAGGTTTCTGATAACCTAATCTCATCAATGGTGTCATCCAACTAAACACAAGTCTTCCGAAAATATTTGTCTTCTCTTCGGGAGATTCATGCTATTATTGTTTATTGTCGTATAATGTAACACAATTGATCAGTATTTTTTAAGCTGAAAACAAATAAATACAATACGCGCACAGATTCAAAATGATATTTACCTCATCTTCTTCCAACATAATGTATTGAGTCTTGGGTCTTTCCAAGTTTTCAAGAATGAATACAACAAGTGATAGTGCATAAGAAAGAACAAATAATCCGAATTGTGTAGGGTTTGTGTCATATTCATGCTCGAGCACTCTAGTACGCAATTTGACACCATCGACAATCAGGATGAAAAGCCAATAAAATAATAAAACTGCTGATGAGATTCTATTGCGACTATACTCTACATGGTGTAACGAGATGACGAATACCTAAATGAGTTCATTTCGGAAAGAATGTGTCAGATCAAAAGTAAAACAGAAAAAGTGGAGTAAACAAGTATATTTACCAAAACCAAGATTGTCACTGCTTGTGCCAAAACCTGTGCATCATCCAACCATGCAATGCCTGACTCGATGGCTGATAAAGTAAAAGTTGCGCCTGCAGTAAAAAGCAACAGTAACAATGTAGTCTATTATTGTATCATTTTAGTTGATGACATTCCGTTAGTTGTGATACAATAGTAAAATTTCTTTTCATATTTTTATCCCCGGCCCAAATTATTGTTACGACTTTTCTTACCATCTTTACGAAGTAGAGCCAATTATTAATCATATCCGAAGAGAGCTTCTCTCTCTTTGATAGAATCCAGAATCGGGCAAAGCCAGCCAATAAAACAAAAGCATAAGGGACGATAGTAACGACGCTATATAAAGAATGAGATCGAATACGTTAATGGGTTATTTAACCAAATAAAGTTATTGCTATGATACGTACGTATCTTCAAAACATGGAGTAAAATCCGGAACACGTTGTTCCGAGAAAGGTCCCTACACACACAAAATAGATAAATAAACCATACACAACACAAAGAAAAGAAAAAAAAAGGCTTCATTTCGAAAGTCTCATTTATTCAAATTACCCAGCCTTCTTGGTTTTTACACATGCTATTATACGGTTGATCCGCAAGGTCAGCATGGTGACCAAACACCCACTGAGCCGACATAGCAATATTTTAATATAATAAACAACAAAGAGAAAAAAAA
>VCJG01001896.1:2722-14068 GCA_024140375.1 Backusella westeae | reverse complement strand
TTTTTTTTTTTTTTTTTTTTTTTTTTTATAGTAGTCGTATATATTTATAAATATCATTTCATTTGAATTTTACACTTTACCCATTATTTTCTTATTTTGCTTTTATCCATATAAAGACATTAGAATGTATTGTATTTTTCCAATCGATTGGAAAAATAAAATATGGAAGTATCAATCATGTTGGCTATACCTTCAGCTCAGAAAGTTGACCAAAAAAAAAACTTTCTCTTTTTCACGTGTCATTTTTCATGTCCACAAGATTACAATATCTGCGCAAAGAGAACTCTCTCCAAAGCTAAAACACTATTGTATTCAAACTTTTTTTTTACAATATCATATTTAGAGAAAAATTGTGTAAGCCAGTTACTCTAAGAAATGCTTGCTTGAATTGCTTTTTTATAATAGACTAGTTTATTCAACAAAAGTGTGCTACTGGGTATCTCCAAAACAATATGGTTTAATCACACGATTATAAATCCAAACATAACAAAACAAAATGCTCCATACTATAAAATTTGGTTGTATCATGAAATTCATGATATAGGATGTAAACCTAATACAGTGACAATATGAAGGCAAAAAGATATTTGTCTACAGAGTATACTTATCGTTTTCTTTTATTGTCGTTTACAGTGGTCGCTTGAAATTGGAATAATTGAAAAAAAGTATTCCATATTCCAATATCGAATCTAGCCAATCAAATCACTTAATTTCGTATTTTCAGCCAATAGAATTGTTTTATTTTTATAATCAATCAAGAATGGAGAGATTGACCAATGGGAAACGCAATATGCAGTATTCCAATTTCGAGCGACCACTGTATGCGTATGATTTTTTGGTAGTAAATTTCAAACAAATATATTGATCAAAACACTGTGTATATTTTTCTGTGTCAAGTTATTCAACAAATTCGTGTATCTATACAATCATAATCTATATGGAACAAGAGATGGCTTGACCTCATATATAAAATTGCGTATTATTTTACCATCTATTTTCTATTCCAAAAAAAAGCTCGGGTATTTAGTAAACAAATCTTCAACTGATAATGTAAATAGTAAACACAAAAAATAATACACACACAGGTTTTAAGCAAGATAACAAATAACTTTTTTTTATTCTTAACAAATATGACACTTTTGTAAAATAGGTATAAAAAGGTCCTTTTGAGACAACTGCAAGATATTTCTTGCACGATCCATGTGGGTTAGATCGGGTTTAGTAAACTCTTGTTTAAATCTATCCATTTCAAGCTGAGTAAATTGATACATGGTTTGAATGGGCGTGACAACCCTATTTCTGAGCTGTTCTTTCAAAACTGGCCACTGCTGTTGGCTGATAGAAGACGACTGGTCCATAATCCAGTTACGGATCATTTCCTTGACTTGTCTCTCTTCTTCTTCTGTAGTCTTGGTGGTTTGAGCAACCTTTTGGGACATACGAGCAGAAAGTTTGTTTGCAAGCGAGTAAAGACGTTGGGCACCGACAAGCTTCTCTTCTACTTGCTCTTCTTCTTGGGAGGGTAGGTATTGGTCCAAGAGACATTCGAGTTGATCAGCCACGTATTCCAAACGAGGATTGACAACAGCCTGCTCCTTTTCCTTCAACCGAGTGACAGCAAAACCAATGCGTGACTTGATATTAGTAAAGGGCTGGATGATTTGATCGGTTGGAGCAGACAAGATGGGAAACTGTTTCTCGACGATATCAAGAGACTTGTTTCCAAATGTATTCACACGTGAAATCAAATCAGTCGAGAGGTACGGGGACTGAGAAATGCTTGAAAAGGTAGCTTCGGCGTAGTCGAGTGCCTTTTGGCCAACAGCATGCTGTCGAACAACATTCTGACAACCCGAAATGCTATCATGGACAATAGGGAAGGAGGCAATACGAGATACAAAGTTGCAAGGCTTTTCTGTTTTGAATCTTTGCTCGTCTTCGCCTACACTGAATCCAGAGTCTCCGCCAGTACTCTTGGAGTCATCGTCTATATTTATAAAATTAGTTTGGATGCATAATACATTTTATACACTTTACATACCAGATTCATATCGTTGATTAACGTTCATTTTGATAATAAGAAAGAAAGAAAGAAAGAAAGATTGGAAAACAGGTAAAAAAAAAGAAAGGTGCTAAATAAAAGAGAGAGACTAGTTTGTTACATCTTTCGCATTCATAAATGAAAAAAAAAAGTTGAAACACTCTCTGTAACTGTTTATTGTCAAATCATCTGATTCAGTTGTTTGAAGGACATTGTGCTTATCCAATCACGGAAAAGTTACTGCGGTGAACTGACGTTTAATTTGTTTTTATAGATAAAAAAAAAACGCTGTTACTTTCATCTATTTTTCTTAAATATTTTTTTTTCTTTTATTTAAAAAAAGATACTTTTTTTGCAACCCTTAGTGATAAACAATTTTTTAGAATAATGGCTGATAGTACTGCTGCTGCCTCCAGCAACAAGCCACAGGCTTCTAATAGCGAATCTACCAAAAAGCCTAATCGTAGACATCGTTACCGTAGAAACAATAAACCGCGTGCCAACGATAAGAAGCCAACAGCTGAGAATACAAGGAAGGAAGAGGTAGAGGAGGAAACGCCTGAAGAAAGTGGATCAGATGGTGAGGAAGGTGAGGCCTGTTTTATCTGTACCGAACCTGTTGATTACTATTCTGTTGCTCCATGTAATCATCGCACTTGTCACATGTGTACATTGCGTCTTCGAGTGCTTTATAAGACGAAGAACTGTGCCTATTGTAAGGTAAGTCTTACTGATAGATTTGTTTATGTAGCGAAGAAGGTATAATTAAGAAATGTGGGGTTCTCAATTATCTATAAATGTTTATGTAGGAGGAGGCCAAGACTGTTGTGTTTACAAAAAGCGATAGTAAACCTTTTGAAGACTATAAGAGAGACGATACGCCGTTTTACAATAAGCAGCATGGCATTCGTTTCCAGACGGAAAAAATGTTTAAGGATACAAACCATACTTTGGAATGGAATTGCCCTGCATGTGAAGAGACTTTGTCCAATATGAAGGATTTAAAGGCCCACGCTAAGCAAACTCATCAGCGTCAATTATGGTAATTAAAGAGAGAAAGATTGGTGTTATGGACATTAATCGGTTTAAATATGTGTTTATAGTGACCTTTGTCTTCGCAACAAAAAAATCTTCTCTCATGAACATACTCTATACACAAATGCTCAACTCCAGAAGCATCATCGTGAAGGTGACGCCAGCTTTAATAAGGATGATGAAACTGGCTTTAGTGGACACCCGGAATGTAACTTTTGTAGAACTAGATTCTATGGTGCTGATGAGCTTTTTGCTCATTGTAGAGATAAGCATGAGCAATGCTTTATTTGTGTCCGGAATGGAGTAAAGAACGTTTACTATGCAGATTATGCTAGTTTGGTAAGTAAAACAAATAGAAAAAGAAAGAGGAAAGCTAATGGCTGGCTTGGAATAGGAGAAACATTTTAAAAAGGAGCATCATTTATGCATGTACAAAGAATGCCTTGATAGCAAATTCATCGTATTTGAAACTGATATTGACTTGAAGGCCCATGAAGTCGAAGAACATGGCAGTGGCCTTCTGTCACGCCAACAACGTGCTAAGCAAGCGGAAATGCGTCGTGTTGACATCAATATCAATTATTCGGGTTCGTCTGGTTCTCAAAGGCAACGACAGCAACCGCAGCAACAAAATTTCGCCGTGACTGCGGAAGATTTCCCAACGATTGGTGGCATTGCATCAGCCTTACCTCAGATACCATCTGCCGCCGCACAGAGAAAAGAGGATTGGCCAACATTAGGAGAAGAAAGCGGAAGATCATCCCCCATAGCAACAGAGGAGAGCCAGTCAGGCGCAGGTTCTAAAAGCGCTGCAGCATTAGATCGTATCTCTGATCTCTTCAAGAACTTTGATAAGCTTGTCAAGTTCCGTCAGTTGACTACCTCATTTTCTAGTTTGAGTATAACCGCGGATGATTTTGTTGATCAAGTGTATGACTTGTGTGGTAAAAATGCAGAATTCACTGCAAAAGTCTTGGAAAACACAAAGGATCTTGTGGAAAACCGTGCTTTAAAAACTGAAATGGTTCGTACCTGGAACCGTAAAAAGAATTCTGTAAGTACATATACTCCTTAGTCTATTCCTTATTCCAACCGTTGTCGTTATTTTGTAGTCGGATGAAGCAACACCATCAGTTCAGATTATTAACCCTAGAAAACTAATTCAGCAAAGAAAGAAGACTGGTGTGTGGGACAAGGTAGAATCTGCAGCCATTGATGCGGGTGGCACTTCATCATCTCCCTTTGCGCCTTTACAGTCAAAGACACCATGGAGTATGAATAATAATTCAAGAAATAACTCGGAAGCAGACCTTAAGCAACTCTTCCCGGCTCTACCGACCGCAAACACATCTAGAAGAAGTGAGATAAATAATTTATTAAAGAAGAATACAACAAATGCCTGGAGCGAACCCTCATCAGCAAACCCAACTGACTCTGAATTATCAGACGCCAGCTCGAGTAAAAAGAAGAAGGGAAGAAAGGGCAAACAGGTTTTGTTCCGTGTTGGATTGTAAATAAATTGAATTTCCGTTTATATAGACTTTTTCTTTTTTCTTTGCAATAAATATATAAAATATTCTATGAACCTGTTGACCATTTAACTATGCATCATTCTTAGTAATAGCTCTTGTTGTTCATGCAAATGAAACACCCCATAGTACAATCAAAATATTTTATTTAAACATATAAAACAAATTAAATGCAATCAATTAGAAGTTATCATAAACTTCCAAATGATAACATAATACATAAATATTTAACTTTTTACATCCTATTTCTTAAAGCAGGTGTGTTGGCATGATGGGGACATTATTTTCGAATCGATTTTCTTATTCGTCGAGCATACCATTCGCTTTTAATAAATCAAGAGGAGAAGACACAGAAGGAGGTGAAAGATTGTTTTCAGTATAATCCCAAAGCAAGTTTAATAAGTCAGGTCCTAACGAATAAAGATCAACTATGAATTCGTCTAATTATAAAAAAAAAATATTTAGAATTCATTCATATAAGAGTGGCGTTGTCTTACCCTCATTTTCCTCTACAATCATATTATTCTTTCTATGCTCGCGTATAATATCTTCAACCTCTTGAGTTTGTGCCGGTGTCACGTTACTAAGTCTCCTGGCCAACTCGAAAATATCCAGTTTCTATACAATATGATTAAGCCCTGCACATTTTACATGTAGATGTGTATCTACAAACCTCAGGTATATTCCAAAGCTTTTTCACGCCTTCGTCCATAACATTCGAGTGAATTGGACTAGCAGACTTTAAATCGTCTTCATTGTATATATCATCAACAACGGCGTCCTTACTATGTGAAGATGGCTTCTTATCCGCCAAGTCATTGTTGTTGTTATTTACAGTAGTTGGTGGTGGTGACAACGCCGGGGATAGCGAAGCGGAAGACGAAGAGGTAGGAGAGGATACCGGGTATGAAGTTGCCTTTCTGTGCTTTGTTTTTTTGGAATTATTATTCGGGGAGGTTGGACTTGAAAGGCGTTTCTTGCTGTTATTGGATTCAGAAGGAGGTGTTGAAATTAATTTTACTAATTCGGGTGACGCATCTTCAAATATGATTTTGTGGAGAACAGTATACGAGGGGCTATTGAAATGTAAATCGAAAAATATGTTTTCGGGTGTGTACATATCATTCTTAAAGAAAAGAATGACCCTCATATCGAATTCTCCCCATCCTTTCTCTTGTATTGTATAAGGTTCTGTTGTAGCCACTATTTTTTATTTATTTATACATTATATAGTGCTCATTATTCAATACAATGATCCCAAATACTATACCTCGTCGTGGGTTTGTGAAAGTCGGATGTAGTACGTACTCGACATGATCCAATAGAGTCGATAGTTTTCCTTTAACCTCTTTTCCATTATCAATTGCAACCAGTCGGACCTTCCAGTTTATCCATTGATCAGTCTGCCCCTTCTTTTTATCATTTTGACAAATAATCCTTATGTCTTGACGAAGTTTGCTCTATTGCCTTTGTTTAACATATCGATTTTTATTTGCTTAAACTATGGTTACCATTTTTTGTTGTGTTGTCTTGTATGAAGAAATATGCCAGATTCAGAATGTCTACTTTGTCAAATTAATAAACGCAATAATGCATGAGAACACTAATTGTTTTGTAAAACATAAAGGGAGAGAGAGAGAAAATAAATATATACAATATTGAGAACTGTTTGAAATGGCGGCGTGGTGACAAAGTATATTGGTCAAAAAGCTAATAAAATATAAGGTGTACAGAAAAGGGCGAAAGAGAATGTGAAAGAAAAAAAAGTGTTTAAACTGCGACTTCAAAAAAATCGTCACGGGCAGTAACAAGTTTTAGGGCCTCTGTCAGTGCAATGCGAATGCACTGAGGCGCAGTCATTCAGCTCAGTGATTATAACATTTTGATTTTTGTTTCTTTTTCCATGAGTCGCGCGCGTCATGCAAATCGAATTTAAGAGTGCATCTTTTGTTTCTCGGTGAGGGTATCTTTGACTTGATTGTATCTCTTGACATTGTCTCGAGGACGGTACTATCTTCTTATTGACCTTATTTAAAGTTTATTGTTCAAAGATTTCCACAACACTTTCTCATTCTATCATGCATACTTACTTACTCTCAATCATTCTCCTTTAGAAATTATCTCATCAAAACATGAGCTAATCACATTGTTTAATCAATTGGAGACAGCTGAATCATTATCTTTTGGTATCAGCTTTTTTAAAGCTTATCCGGTCTAGCTAATGTATCAGGCCCATGCAGTTGGGATGTGATAAATGTCATCAATTGAAAATAGTGACTCAAGCCTATTTTAGCACTTTAAATGACTGTATTAGCGAGTTCAATTATAAAAATGATACAGTACCAATTGATTACGAGGAGTATCCAATAGATTAGCCTCGTATTTTTTATATAAACAATTACCTTTTTATGTAAATTCACGTGTAATTGATAGGTACATTATGTCTCTTCTGCTTATTTTTGCTTTATTTTTAAGAAAAAAATAAACTTAATAAAAGAATTTAATTATATTATGCATCGCCACTAAAAATGAATCGAAGAGCTGTCAAAATAGATTATAGCAAATTAAATGCGACTATTCTATTATAGGGTTACCATTATCATGGTTTTTGATATTTCAAAAATCTAATGGTTTGTGGCACTGTACAAAAAGTTTTCAATTAACTCCTCAACACCATTTTTTATTTATATTTATAAAAGCCATTGTAACAAATCATATTCAATAAAATGTTTGTTACCAATTATGTTGTCCTGTAATGAAAACATGCTGACAAAAGGGAAAAGATAAGGGAAGCTGAATATACACATTTTTTAAAGAAAAAGGAAATAGATAAGATCAAATGACAGTAATGCTAGTTCTCACATCAACCTGGAGACCCTTTTATTTATTAAAGTTGATCACAAGGGTCTAAACAAATTTGAAGTTTTATTGTGCCACATCAAAAACGTACTTTTGGGATTGTAGGCATGAAAATGGCTTAATAGATATACACAAATTGGCTCTCTTAAAAAGATTCTCTCAAAAATCAAGTTCATTACAAAACTGTGTTTGAGTTATTACATGTAAATAAGATTCCGGACAATTTTTTCATATTGGATGAGTTCTACGACCCTAATGGAGATTAAAATTGGCAATATCGCATATAAAAGATATCTAAACACCTTCTCACTGACAGTGACAAGTATGGGAAAAAATCATGAAATTAATTAAAAACATCAAGAAAGTAAAAGAAGACAGTGTCACGCGTTGGGAGTCAAGAACTCGTAAATAAAACAGGACAAACGCCATTACTTGTGCCCCTCTGTTATTCGATTATTCGTACGGAAACGAATAGAAACAAGTGAAAGGAGAAAATATTCACACAAACTCTTGAAAAAGGTTCCAATTTCTCTTCTAACGGTTGATAAACAACAATAGACATCCTGTTTTTGGGACGTAGGTTACACTTTTGGATCAATTGATCGTCCTGGAGCTATTCCGAATGATGAACTTGCTTTTAATGAATGATAGTTGAATAAACTCAATTGGAATTGGAAGTGTAGAACAACCTACGTGTAAAAATACTGGGGGTTTTTTTTTAAAAAAATGCGAGATTCTTATCAACATCATCTGTGAAAGACTAAACACAGAAGCACTTTACCCTTTAACGATGTCCTTGAAGAAAAACTCCTTTTGGAAAGGACTTAATTTGGTATTATTTTGTTTGTTTTAATTGTCTGTTAGTGAAGCGGGATAACGTTGGGAAATAACTTTAATCATTGCTCCTTTTCAATTTGGAGGGAAAAGAAAATACTGAAACTGAGCCTTTTTCTGAGATTATTTTTTAGACTTGTATTTCTATCAATTGCAATATGGGACATAAATTATTAAGGCTAAGTGGATGTGGCTACTAAAAAAAATAGTAACGGTTATAATCACGCTTGTTTATACTTTAACAGTTCTGCTGCTGTTTTTTTTTAGAAAGACTGAATCGGTGGCACTAGATTTTCTTTTTATATAATATATACACTAAAGCTAAACACAAAGAGGCTAATAGTGTGGATAGGCAACAGCAACGCCACAACTCTGATTTTTAGCCAGTTATCTTGTCGCGTAGAATGATTTAGCCCACTGTCAGTTGTTGCATGAACTTGACAAAAAAGGAAATAATAGATTCGGAAATGAAAATAAAATTACTTGTTTTGGTCAACTGGCATCCCTTTTTTTCTTGAAGAAGTAGGTGCCTCTTGGTTTTATATTTAGATTTTCTCTTAAACTTAAGCTTAGACATTTGTTAGAATAACGTATAAAAGTAGCATAATTTTTTCGTTATATCACTCTTTTTTTTTTTCTAGTATAAACTCAAAGAGGCTTTATAGCTGTTTTTCCTCTGAATAGCAAATCGAATTGTAATAAGCACCAACCTATTTCATATCCTTATATACATATAGCAAACACAAACACACATACACACTCACATATATACGCATATACATATACATACACATACATCCATACACACATCTATACATATATCATACATAATGGTAACAATTCAATGGGTTTATGCAAACGGTAGTTCCTGGATTGTACTCGATCCACTTGCACAGCAGCATATTGAATATCTCTGGTCTCAAAATGCATCCAATTGGATCCAAACAAGATCTTTCAGAACACCTGTCTATGTCGATGTCTCGCAAATGTGCCTAGTTGAAGGAGGCATGTCATATACAATTGCTAGACGCATGCGTCTAAAGTAAGCGTTTCATGATGTCTGACATTGTTATCCTTTCAGTGTATCTATTTATTTCTCTTGCTTTATTGTTTGAATGTTCTCTGCCGCTCTTTTCTTTTTCGCTCTATACATACATATCTTCCTTGTTTGTTTTTCATCTTTTTGTTAATAAATCGTGTAACTATATATCTAAATTTTGTATGGATAACCATTTTACTATTAAATATAAAACATTTTGTACTTTTAAAAGCATCCATTTTTGTGAAAGGGCCGGTGGTAAACAGAAACGATCCATACACCGTGCTTAGATTTTTGTATATGAAATTGTTTGTATTGTTTTGATTTCATTAATCAAATGTATGATCTGCAAATCGGGTTATCATTTCCCCCAATTTTATTTTGCATCAAGTATGAAAGGGTGTAATCAACTAAATAGTTTATAAAAAGCCATAAAAACTTCCAAGGAGCATCCATCAATAATATCAAAAATATATATTCGTTTATTATGTAACAAGTTAATTCTTCTTTTTTAAATTTTATTGATAAATTGACCAATGCGCTCATTCACTTGTACCAAGGTCTCTACACGTTGGTTAGAGTTATTTAACAAGTCTTCATCCCACTCAACAGTGTCCTTGGGGAAAACAGCAATGACGGTAGAGCCACCATATTGGAAATAACCCATTTCCTCTCCCTTCTTGAGACGTTTATCCTCTTCAGCGTTGGTCAAAACAATGGAACCGACCAAAAGTGCACCAATAGATACAAGGGCGTAATTAAATCCGTGATCAGTATTGATTGTGGCAACACTACGCTTGTTTTCAGTGAACACATCCAATTCTTCATTCACGGTACAGGGGTTCACTGTTTTTTTTCAAAAAAACAGACAATCATCAGTAAAAGAAAGATTTATTTTTCTTTTTTTACTTTACCTGTATAATAAGTGCCCTTGATAGATGAAATGGATGTAATATGACCTTCAGCAGGAGTGTGGAAACGATGATAATCTTGAGGAGCCAATCGAAAAACGGCGATTGAGCCACCCTCCAACTCTTCAGCTAATTTTTCATTCTGTAACAGATTAGGAATAGTGAAATTCTTGCCCTTGATCCTGGATGGAAGAGTGTTACCTTTATTAGTAACGTTTCTTTCTTTCTCATATACGCATTCTTACCATAGACTTGTTGCTTTATCTACATTAGAGAAAACACTCAAACGACAATCTGCAGCCGAGACAATAATATTCTAGCGAAGATACTACATTAGCAAAAAGTCATTCATATCTGATTCCATGCTAAAACCAACCTTGTCATCCTCTGCATGAATAGGTCTCTTTTCTGGCAAAATAGCTCTTGTGAAAAATTGGTTGAAGTTTTCATATTTATCAAGGTCCTGTACAATGTATTCGCCCATATCGATAGAATAATGTTGCACAAAGCTTGGAATTTGTTTCACAGACTCTGGCTGAGTGAAATAAGTTCCTTGTCGTAATGTCTCTTTTAAAAAGAGTGAGTGCATAACATTGGAACTAACAACTATAACGAAGTGTGAGTGTTCCCTTCAATTTTTTTTAACAACTCTAAATCCCGGCCAATAATTTACCCTTCTCTTGATAGTATCCACTGAACAACAAGTGCATACCAACACGGGTATAAATTGGCATTTCTTCATAATGATATTTGTTGGTCTATTTTAATTTGTTTTTGTATTAGCTGAGATGTTTTTTGGGAGCCCCCCCTTTTTTTTTCTTTTTTCCATTTTACCGATCGAATAACCACAAAGTTTCCATACTTCTTTTCCACAGCAACTCTAAAACCTTCAGGGGCAAGGTGTTTATGGGTCCAACCAGAGATTTTTCTTCGGAACCAATGGTGAGGTGGTTTTGCTGATGGCTGATGGATACCGTTTTCTATTAAAACGAAAGTACATTGTTACAAACAATTTCCTTATGCTCGTTTTTGTTTTCTAACCTCCAATAACTGCATCAGGATGTGTTGTTTCATCAATAATCTTGGTGAAAGACTGTA
>VCJG01001891.1:1024-13036 GCA_024140375.1 Backusella westeae | reverse complement strand
TTTTTTTGCTTTTGACCAAAAGGTTTTGCAAAGGCGCCAATTCTCACTAAAAAACCAGTAGCAAAATATAAATCAAAAAAAAAGGTTAAGCCTTTTTTATATGACTCATAACTAACTCCGGTCTAGCCCTGTCTTTATGAGCTTTTCATTATGGCTATGGGCAAAATTAAGTTGAAAGCTATTCCATTCCACAATAAAGCCACTTTATCTTTTTACCTCGCTCTCTTTTTTTTCAACTCTATTATCTTTCTTATTAATATACAATGAATTTGTCTGTATTTGATTTTAAATTTTTCTTTTAAAAGGAAATTAAATTTCTCCAGCTGTCTATCAATGATCTGCATGAGCCGATAGTTCACTCTTAATGTGATATATCAATATTGCACCATCATCTTTCTCATGGATAGGTGATTCAGAAGAATTTAATATTTAATAACGCCATTTATTTATGTAAAAAAATGATGAACGATGCCTATTTATTATTATTATATTTGTTTATCAGTTATGTGCCTTAAAAGGGGCGATCTGGCATACAGTCTTATAAGTTGATCCATGGCATTTAAGCATGAATAACATTATACACCTAATTTTTGTAGCACTTTTTTCCTTGAGAATCCAGTAAATTATATTTCTTTAGAGGTGCAACGCCCTTTCTTCAGGCAATACATCGATTATCAACCTATTTCCATTTAGCAGTTAACATAATAGGAGTTGGATTTGGCTTGTAAAGGCCCTCAATGGTATGCATAACCTTTCTCATTTTATTATAATATAACTTCTGTATTTTGGAAGGTTTATTTATCGCATGGAAGATTTGATGAATGAATTTGGAAACGTACGATCTGGTTCACAAATGTTCTTTATTGAAGAGCAAATTTATAAAATATTCTTTACAGTAGCTACCATTATTTGATGGCTACTTACTTGTTCTAATACTATACCTAATTTTAGGCTAGTATTTGAGCATTCACATACAGGCTTACTCAGAGTTTAAACAGAATTCATTTTCAATTCCTTCTTTTGCAAACTATAAATCATTCAAATGATAAAGTCATACTTCAATATGGTCTAAGGCGCATTATTAGCACGTATAATAATAATAATAATAATAATCAGATGTAAATAAATTGATTGACAACATCTGGAAATACGATGGCTCAGGTGAGGCCTTAGGTAGTTTTTCTTAGCTGATGTAGAGTATCCTGGCTGACGGTCTTTTGTATTTTTCTTATCGGTGCTCTTCTTATTTTTTTTAGCTGCGTGTCAATAATAAACTCTGAACGGACCCTGGTGTGCTAGTGCCAATTTTAGTAATTTAAACAAATCCTACTTTATAAACTCGCGTGTCAATGTTCTTAATATCTGGGCTTTGTGCTGATTAATTCTTAGGTCATTCGCAACCATTTTTAAGGGCAGGTCTTTGGTATTGATACTGGCAAATACAGTGGAACCCCTCCATAGTAATACTGGATATAGCAATAGTCATCTATAGTAATACTTTTTTTGTCAAGCATTAGGCAGTAAGTTTTCATCGAATAAAAAACCTTCAGCTATTTTTCTGCTTGAATAGTAATAGTGGAGCATTTACGGATCAGCAAAGTATAGTACTATAGAGGGGTTCCACTGTAAATTGGTCCTTCATTTCAAGCTAATGTGGTTCTTGATAAAAGGAGAGTCGTTAATTGACTAGAGACTTCTCTTAGCTTTACTCATCCAAATCCCTCTCTCGAATAATTACAATAATAATAATATAATCTATCGGTCATATGTTATTATATATATATTCAAAAAGTAGAGTCTAATGGAACGTTTTAACAAACTTCACGCTCACAAACAAGTCACTAGAGTAAAAATAATGCAAAATTTAAGTTTGGCCCTGAAATCTATCAAGCACGTATTACCTTGTCCGTCTGTACCTGTTAAAGATAACCACGGTAAACTGTATGTAAGGTATTATCTCATAAAAAAGTCGCAGATTAGTTTATATAAGTTGATTATTGATATGCTAATTTTGTATATATACTCTGTCCAACGGATTTCCATGGGTATACTTGACTTCAGTAAACTAAATTCTAAAATATAAAGTAAAATTCAAAAAGAAAATGATATAAATAGGAACAACAGTTTTATTTTAAAATAAGATCCAACGATGCCTAAATATAATGATACAGACCGTAAATTAAATCGAAGCACTATCACCAAATATAGATAAAGGGAAAACGGTAACGGAATCCAAACTAAAAACAGCAATACACCACTCAGGCACCAACTTTAGCGAAGTAGATATCAATACAAAAAAAAAAATATTAACCAGAAGCGCTATTCATGATATTAGAGATATAGAAATACTATTTTGCATATAATAGCATACTAACTTAAGTTTCTATATACTTTTCAAAAAATCAATGTATGTGTAAACATACAGTGCGACCTCGATAAATGCATACTCCAAAATGAGTATGCAATATGCATTTATCCATTTCAACCAATAAAATCACCAGCACATCAATGTAATGACCAATGAAATCACAATAATTCGCTTATAAATCATTAAGCCTTAAGAGACCAATCATTTTGCTTAAATAAAATATGCATTTATCCAGGTCTGACTGTATTTATGTTTACAATTATTTACTTCGGGTGTAATATTGAAATCAAAAACAAATAAACACAAGAGTGAAACAAACACCGATTTTTTTTATTACTATATAATTGAATATAATACCATTGCTAAAACTATCCTTGAACGAAAAGATTGATGATACTAGTGCATCAAAGATTATGAATTTGTAACATAAAACAATAAGAATCACGTTTCACGTTTCATCATGTACTGTATTTCAAAAGAATTTGATGATATATCATCACTTTTTTATGTTAAAACAAAATTCTTGGTATATTTCATTTTTTGCTATGTATGTACTCATAACTTCTAACTAAGCAAGCATCTGATATCTTTACTACATATTTTTAACTGTATTCACATTGTTTAAAGCTGATTTTTTTCTTACTTGTATGTGTTTTACGCGTTTATGCGTATTTATTTATTTACTTATTTATATTTTTCAAGGCTTGTAGCATATGTTTAACGATATCGACTGTCGCGAAAAACCTTAAATGAGATTAAAAGTTTCGGTTGGATCGGACCAAGGAAAACATAAAAGGAAAACAAACAATAAAAAAGTGCTTCGCCAAATAACCAAAAAGTGCTTTTGTATTTACCAGATGTCTTCGCAAAATCACTGGCTATCTTTTTTTTTATGCAAAAAAAAGGAGGGAAAAAAAAAAGAGGAACGCGTTGGGTGCATATCATATATATATAAAATACTTCTTTTTTCTTTTCTTTTTGCGCGATCGCGAATGAATATGCAAACCTATGATTTACGAATGTGAATTGTGCATCTTGTTTGTTGACCAATCTCTCCAATAAGGGGGTAAAGTACATTACCTTTTTGAGAAAAAAAAATAAAAACCTTAAAATATACAAGGCTATGCTTGTTAAAATATAGCTGGAGCCAAGCTTTCTCTTTTTTTTTTTTAATATATGTAAATGGGATAAATAAAACACTTTAACTAAATATACATATATATGAAAAAAGTAGTGGTGATAACAATAATAATAATATTTAAGCTATATAAAAGAGCGAATATAATTCAAGAAAGAACAAGGAATATAGTACATGTGAATGAATGATATTTGTGAAATAAAATAATGAGAGAAGAAAAAGAAAGGGGAGGGTAATGTATATTTTTTTAAACATTATTTTGAATAATGACATTTTCTTCAGCGATTTCGGATAGTTGTGAGTTTTGGGTGGATTGGCGTGAGTGATATTGAGTCAACATGGGTAATGATCGTATATCACCCGGACTAGATGGAGGGGAAGAAGAAGATGATGATGGCATATCATAATCTGTTCGATCGGTACCATCTCCTCTTTGTTTTTTACTATTTAAAATCATTGATTTTCGTTTTTCGGGTGAAAATGCCATTTTAATTTTTTCTACTAAATTGGCGGAACTGGTTCGTCTTTCACTGTTTATTCTGGTAGGAACTGGTTGCTGATGGATATTCTGTTGTTGATAATTGTCATTTGCTATTGATTGAATCGGTTCAAATGGGCAGTCATTTATCACGTTGTTATTTCCGTTATCTTCCATTATAATGGTCGCCCGATGATCTGCTGTGTAGTCTCGTGCTATAAAACAATATCAATAGTAATATAATAATAATAAATTCCATATATACAAACACAAGATGAGAAGGTGAGAATATATATATATAAACAAATATTGGAGAAAAGAAAATGAAAGAGACGGTAATAAGTATCATTTCCATATAAAGGTAGAGTGGATCACCCGATAAAAACAAAAAACAAAAATAATAAAAACTTACCATCGACATGTTGCTCTGAAAGGATACCCGATAATAAGCTGGTAGTGCAAGCAACTAAAGTGGTAGATAAAGGAGGTTCCGGAACAGGTGCTGAGTAAAGAATGGCTTGAGACGGAATTAAATCTGAATTTTGGTGGCCAGATGAGGAAGTAGGGGAAGAGTCATTACTGGTTGGGGGTATTGCTTCAGATGAAACTGATTCCTCATTCACACTATTATTTAGTAGAGCGTTTGAGGAAGAGCAACCAGGATCATCCTCTACTTGGTTACTTTGTGAGATTCCTTTGTTATTTATAGGAGATGTCGGCACAGACGGTTTGCGAAGTCCAAATTTCTCAATGACCTCTTCTGCTTCGATAGCGCAACTTGCATCTAAATCAGAATAAGTTCGACATATAGGGCATTGAAAACCTGGATAGCTGTCAAGTAAAGGTCTGATACATTTGAAGTGATAGGAATGCGAACATGGAGCGACAAAAAGGGCTTGAAAAGGCGCCAGTGCATATAAACAGATGCAACACTCTTCCACTTGGATATCGTTTTTATCATCACCTCCGCATCCACCATTACCGCTGTTACCTTCTACATCATGATGATGGCTGCTGCTGCTGTTACAATCGATGTTATTGTGACACGCCACCGCTGTATGGTGCAATAATTCAGTCACATGTTTATTTTGATTCCCATATATTATTTGCCTACCATTTGATTGGTCCTCTTGGTTAATTTGCGTGGATATGTGGGTGAGATTCCTGAGATTGTTGAAAGCCGACATGCTATAAGAAACTGGTCTTTGCTGCTGAGGTCTGTTTATTTCAAATCTCATTTTAACTGCTCTGTATATTTCTTCTAAACCACCTTGGTAATCAACACCAAGTTGGACGAGATCACCATCTCTTATTTCGACAGGTCTACTCTCTTGGTTGGCAGGACTGAGACGGACATGATTTAAAAATGTACCAGATGATGACTTTGTATCTCTCAGGCAAACCTGTCCCAATATAAAAAAAAGGTGACATAAGTAAATAGGCTGTCAGTCGGTACTACCCAAGTGTGTACATGTTCACATGAACAAAATCACTCGAGTAACTTCCATTTTGTACTCATCGTCTCACAGTGAGAAAATTTTGATTTAAAAATAAAAGAAATTAAAAATAAATAAATACCCTTCCATCATTGTCTAGCCAAATCTCACAATGGGATCGAGATACAACTTTACTCTTGAAGGATATATGATTTTGAATAGATATTCTATCTGTAAAGCGACCAATTTTAATAACACGTCCAGCTTCCAGGTCACGTTCAATTATGCTAAAAACGAGACTGCGACTGGGATTATCTATGCTTGGAACAATTCGCACATGAACGGGAGACGCTATCTGTGATGTTGGATGGACAGCTGACTCTTCAATAGATGATTCAAAACTATTGCTACCGGGTCGTGTATTTGACATAGTGGATCGAGATGGGCGTCTACCGGTACCAAATAGTGTGCCTTGGCCTAAATTGAGTGATCTTCGAAATGAATTGTTGCTGCTACTGTCGGAACCATTTTGTTCTGTGTATTGAGTGGCCATCGCCAAGCATATAAAATCGGCCATTTTTTTAAATTTGTATTTAAAATATAAGAAAGTATATATACAGATATATAAAGTGAATGGGAAGAAAAAAAAATGGAAAAAAGAAAGAGAGAGAGAAAAAAAGAGAAAGGGAAAAAAAAAACTGCTTTATAGCAGGTGTGCAAAAGCAAAACAAAAAAGCAGAAGAAAAAAAAGTGAGGAGTTCTAAAACTTCCGTATTGGGCTCTTCACAAAAAAGGAAATCAGTGGTTTTCTGGACGTCACTTACCAAACAAAAATTCGATACGTCATAGCTGTACATGTATGATTTATTTTTGGTGAACTGTTATTACTCTTTTCTTACGTTTATGTGTTTGAGGGAATGATTTTCTAAATTTATTGATTTTCTCATTCTAGTCTTTAATAGTCGATTTACCTGATTTCACTTCAACGGAGCAAGAGAGCAACGGGAAAAAATGAGTTAATATGAAAGGGATTTGTGAGGTGGCGAGCTAAAAAGGCGGTTTCTTCAAGCATTTTTAAAATGCCCGCCCAATGTTGTCTGCACAATGAGTCCGAAAATCAGAAAAATAATATAAACTCAGGAATCCAGCGTTTTTGTCTCAAATACTTTGCATAAGTAAACTTTTTTCGTTCTCTTTCATGCTGAATGAAAGCTATAAAAAAGAAAAATGAGGAGCCAGGGAATGGAAACGTTTTTTTTTCTGTGTACTACTAAATCAGGATTTTGCTTTTTACAAAAAAAGTATTTATTTTATTTTATTTTATTTCTAAAAAAATACTTACCTTTTAATAAAAAGGAGTTTACTCTGGGAAGAAGGGGAAGGGTTCATTTAGGCAATTATAAAGAAGAAGAAGAAGAAAAAATCCCTTGCATGTTTCCGTTGATAAGCTGATCCAAAAAAAGACTTGCTCTTTTCAATTTTAAACTTTTACATGTCAATTGCACAAATTGAATCTACTGAAATAGAAATTGGGTGATTATTTTTTAAAAGCAAATGTCATTCACATATATGACATTGATGTATATCAGTTTCTATCTGGTTCTTTTATCTAAATCTCAACCCATTCATTCCGTTTACTCGGGCTTGTTTATTCACAGCTATAATCAAAACCTGGAAAGTTTATAGTAGAAATAAAAGGTGGAGTCATAGTGATTATCATTGAATTTCTTTATTCTTTCCTTTTCATATTCCTCCTTTTATTTTCTTCTATCATGTTAATTATATCAATTTAAGTCTATCAATTTGATATTATTAAATTAATCACTTTATTATTATCATATATAATATATTAATTGTATATGGATCTACTCGGCAAAAAATGCTTATAAATGCAACCATAATATATTTTTTACTGATTTTGATAATGTGAAATTGAGTCAAATTATTTACGAGCACTACCATATTAAAGTAACCGTCGAGATAGCCGATGTAAACAGTATTTTTAACTTTATTCAATGTATGGATTATTATTATTATTATTATTTATATATTTAATAGTATCTATCTCCTGCATTAACTGGAAAAGAGAGAAATAAAAAATTTATTAGTTATTTTCAAGGGTTTTATTATTAACAAGATTAAAGTGTATAATGTATAAAACTTTAATTTTATTTATTTTTCTTGTGAATAGCTAGAAATAAAAATATTAAAATGTTCCCGTATTGCTTAGGATGTATTATCTTTTGTTTTCGAAGAAATGGGAGTGATGCTATATTTAGTCGACGTAATCCTTTGTTTTCCAAGCAATTAAATAAAACAAAAAAAGAAATGTTGCACAATTATATCATAGACCATGGCTGATCTTTTTATTTTAACCAAAAAAAAAGAAGTATCCTGACTTTTTTTTATGTAATAGGATAAGAAATTGATTTTGTCCATCAAGTCAGTATATATAAAAAAAAAATTGCTTCATATTTTCAAAAATAAGAATAAACACAATAAAACAAGAGCACATCACTTTTATGCACCTCTAGATCTTTTGATTATTAAAGCTCTGTTAAAATTTCCTATCTAACTTCCATTGACCAAAAACAATTTCCTGATCCTGTCAGGGCTTTTTGAAACTTCCTATTTGTTATTTCCATTACTTAATGACAGGTAAAAACAAGATAAATGATATCATAGGGTATTAATATTGACATGTTTATCTACATTGTTGTAGTGTAAAATTAAAAGTAAATATATGCCTCGTTGTAAAAAGAGGCGCTTCCTTGATTTACAAAGTGATTGGTGGTAGACTGAACAGTTTTTAGCAAAAATGGTAAGTCTCTTTTTTTTTGTGTGAGTGTGCCTCGAATGATATCAAATTAAGAAATAGTCATATGTAAAACTAATATAAATATACAAGATCATGTATGATCTATGCAATAGCTTATAATTTGCTTATACAAGTATATACAGGCTTATCGTGGTAGTGCTTGTTACGATACTACTCGAAATATAACACTCGTCGTGTTCCCTCTTTGCTTTTAGAACACGGTGACATTTAATTGGTGGCAATTTGCCTTAATGTTTATTGTTGTGAAAAAGGATTCGACCGCAAAATTTTAGACACATTCATTGGTCTTGAGTTAAACTGTATGTTACACAAATTTCTTCTGCAAAAAGTAAAGATGGAGAGCGAGAAGAACTGGCCTCATGTCACACGTTAAACAAAGACAAAGAATAGAGCTGGTATTTTCCTATTCAAAAAACTCGTTCTTACACATTGACAATAATCATCCGTTGTGTAGGTGATTATTTTAAAGGCTGTTTTATTTTAATTAATAAAACAAATGTGCCTGAAATTATCTGTCAATCAAAGAAGGGCGACAAGGTGCATCTAGGCTCCGCTATTTCCTGATTGATCATAAACACTTACCATAAAAAATAAGCGATTCGTCACTGGTTTGTTACACTGTAAGCAAGTCCTTTATTGGGAAAAGTCTCTTTTTGCTGCTGCTGCTGTTGCTGTTGCTGATCATCTGTAAGGAAAAAAGTAAAATAAATTACATGATGGTTTCCTTTTTATATAAAAACTAGTACAAATACAACAATTCAGTTCCATATTTTGCCTTTTTGTACCTCCAATTTTGTCAAAATAAGGAAGATAAACTTGCTTCATTGTAACCATTTTGCCTTTTTTTTTATTTATAAATATTTTTATTTTTACTTTTTTTTGGTTTTTGTTATTAAAATGAAATCAGTTGTTATCAATAGTTTATTTCGATACTCTTACATTAAAAAATAATGCAAAGCGGAATGATACCCAGACAACAGAAACGAAAATTAAATAAACTCGAAAACATTTTATTCCCAATAAGCTCAGATCTCGACCATCGGTCATCAACTAAATCAACTACGACATTGAAGAGCTCTAATGAATCACAACAGCAACTGGTCCATGCTGGTCATGACCAAGGCTCGACTTATTCAAATACAGCAAGTACACAACGACGATATACGCCATCAATCGTGGTTTCAGATATTTCTTACAGTTCTGAAGAAAATGATCAAAGAAGTGATGACGCGCTTTCGGATTCTAAGCCAACAACAACAACAGAAGCAGTAACAACAACTAAAGCAGAAAAAACAGCAACAGACACAGTAACCAATACCACTTCTCACATGAAGGACGTCACAAGACTGTCACCCAAGATAAGAACTGGTTATAACGAAGAGTTGGGCAGCATCTTTTCTGATACTACCTCCTATTCTTCCTCTCCACTTACCCCGCATCAATTTTATTATCCAGCTCAATCAACTCCACCACTTTCACCAAAACACCTTAAATTCCAACAACAGCAACAACAAGAAATAGACCAAGACGAAGACTCATCATCGATGCATAAGCCTCTTCACTACTTGATGAATCCTAGTATGGATAATTACAATTCAATCGATGGAGAAAGTTTATTATTAAAAAAGGCGTTAAAATCCCCTACTTTGCTTTCCCCTTCCAAAAGACGATCATTTACAGTGTACAATAAAAAGAGAAGAGAAAGCGTAGGGGACATTACCACACAAAGACGGCCCGTTTCCACTTCGGTCATTCCACGCTTAACAAAGTCATCCATTATATCCACCAATGACAACAAGGTTCGAGCCCGATCCTCATTAAGGAGTATCAGTCAAATGGACAAGGACATGCTAGCCTCTATAGACGACGAAGGCAGTGTCCAATGGGATCCTCATATTGATGCTTTTGAAATTTTAAGAGCGAAAATCACCGGTATCACGAGGTCCATGCAAGAGTTTCATGTCCAGGAACTTTTCCACGACGAACTCAACGAACGAAAGAAAAAACTTTCGGAAAGGCACTCCTTTGCATCTCCCTCAAATAGTCGATTGGCCCATTCTCGCAGGTTTAGCTTGGCTACTTTTCGCCCTATTGTTTCCGATGCGAATAGCACCGCTGCTGTTACGCCTCACGTGTCTCAAAGTTTAGGTCATCGGCGTATAAAGTCCTATAGTTATATTCCCTCAGATGGTGACAGTAGTACGTTTCATCAGCAGCAAAAACAACAACAACAACAAAATCAACAACTGTTACATCAGGATAGTAATAGCATTAAGGATGATGATATAGAACCATACCATACAGCGAAAGGAAATGATTTGACCGACCTTGCAGATTATAGAATAAATGCATGGTCCCAATCAGAAGAAGATGACGTACATCACCAGAAAGAAGACTTGAATGATTTTATTGTCGGTAACATCAATGATTACGAAATCGATGAGGAAGATGAACATCTATTGCTATCCCCTTCTCGCTCCATTGCCAGCCCGAATCTAACAGCGCTATTTGTAACAACTAACAATCTCATCCATTCAAGACTAGACGAACTATCGGAAACTGCATCGATTGCATCCTCCAACTATAACAACGAAGAAGAGTATGCATCCTCGTTAGAATGGAGACAGAACTTTCTAGGCCTCGTCACCGCCTGTATACACCAATCGGAACAACTCGAATCCCTATCAACTGATGTCCTGAACACAGAACAGCGTGTGCGAGAACTGATGATTTTGAATGAAACAGTCAGTGAACAATTCAATGAGCGAGAAAAACAGTATGAAGAGCGTATTAGGGAATGCCAGGACGTGGCACAACAACAGTTGCTGATGATTGATTCGCTGGAGGAGTTGACAGCCGACGTCAATATGAAAATCGAGCAATTAAAGGAAAGCAAGAAAAAGGAAAACGATAGCGAAGATGATGAAGATGACGAACTCAATGAGGAAGAGAGTAGATGGGACTTTAAGCAATCTGTTGCTGATATACTGAATTTACAAGATAAAAGTGAGCTTGTGCAGAAATTACGGTGGGATATTGGCATGTTTATTGGTGGAGGTGTAGGAACCGGTCATGTAATACACTCGTTCCAAGGTAACCTCAACAGCTTTGATATGATGATTGCTGGTACTGGTAGAACCCAAAGACACGAAGATGACATATTCAGTGATGATGATGAATATTACTATTCCGAGGAAGATAGTTTGACTCACCATTTACGTGAACAGCAACAAAATAGACCTATACGTGAGGTAAGAGACATACACACACATGCACAAAACATTTACATACATAGTAACACATTTTTATTTTATTTAGACGTTTAGTATTTCACCAACAATTAGCCATATAAAATTCCATCAGCACCATTATGTGTTACATTTAACGAATAAAGAAAGACGAACTCGCTTCGCGCTTCTACCAAAATGTTTATGGATCCCAGATAACCAAACCAACCAGTGTCAATATCAATACCGTACTGTTAACTCGAGAAAGAGAGGGAGACAATGTCAAACAAATTTTACTCTTTTTCAAAGAAGACATCATTGCAGAAGGTATGTTGTCCATTTGCTATTCCAATTCATCATATCTAATATATTTATACAGATGTGGCTATATCATTTGTCAACATCATAGCTCCAACAAGTTGCCTTTGTTTTCATCTCAAACTAGATATTCAGGTGCAATATGGAGTAGAGTGTGTGATAATTGTTTTCGTTATCTTATAATGCAGTGACCGCCAAAATGATATCC
>VCJG01001887.1:1450-17760 GCA_024140375.1 Backusella westeae | reverse complement strand
AAAAAAAAAAAAAAAAAAAAAAAAAACAATGTCCGAAAATCAAAATCTCGGTGAAAATCGTAATCCTGATGAAAACCATAATCCTGACGAAAACGAAAACCAAACAGAAAGTCTAAATGAACGTGAAATTGAATATCATGATTACCAATCTGATTTCTCCAATGATATGTGCGCTGGAGGAGCTAGACAGATTCTAATCAATATAGTAGCTGTACTCGGAGTCATTGCCGGGCTGGTGGTCTTTATCTCCTTTACAAATAGTGGGCTATCATGATGAACAGCCCATTGTTTTGTCTATTTTAGAATATTTAAAATGAACTATTAATAGCATCTCTATTAAATAAAAAGTACCACATGTATCCATTTAAAAACCATTATACCACGAATCAAAATTTGATAACAATCACCACACTAAATTTGTTATGAGCTGGTGCGCTCAGTCTTTGCATTCATCTATTTCCATCCGTATTTCGGGCTCCTCCACCAGATTCAGTAAATATAATCTCATAGCATATTTTTAGTTATATCTGATTCTTCTACGATTTGCTTTTTTTATTGTTCATATTTAATAAATAATTAAATTTGTCGAAGCACTATACTATTGGTTTATAAAAAAATATTCAACTGCATAAAATAATTAATCAGGTACAAATATTAAAAATACCTTTTACTGCTTTTTTGTTTTGTATTTTTGGCGTCCAATGGAATCTTCTTTGTTACTTGTGTATAGAACTTTGGATTTTCATAGTTACCATCACTGCTGAAAAATGATGTTGATTATAAATACCTGAACCACCATTATCATTTAAGCTGCTTAATTGGGAAGATAATTCAATATTTTGAAGTTCTTGAGCTAGCCAGGTTTTTGTGAATGGAAGGAGAATCACCTCAGATTGTCTTTAATAAAAACCTTTAATTTTATTTGCCTCTGCATGTACCTTGAGTTTTTCTTGTCGGAACTCATTTTCAAGATTGTATATTTTATGTACTCTATTTTCTAATCTTTGTTCCAGGCTGATAATCCGAAGATAGTGTCTTTGCAATTCAAGTTGAATATTGCCTCTCCAAAATCCTTCTTCATTTAATTTCCTTTCGGTTCATCTGATCGATCTCTTTCAAGATATAATTCAGCTTTAATCTTCTTCACTTTTTTTTATAAAAAAATAATGCATTGATGTTCCATGTGAGATTCTATTTCTTTGTCCTAGGGATGTCCATCGATGGTCTTAGAAATGGGCTAAAAAATTAGGACTAATTTCTAAAGCGTCAGATAGTCCTTGCAATTCACATCGATTGTCCTAGAAGAGGTTTTTAAAAGGAGTGTATTTTTTCCATAGTGAAGATAAAATATAATTCTTTGGCTTAGTCTGGTTTTTTTTTTTGATAAGCTTTCTTTAGAGTCACAAATCAAAAAGGGCGATGGGCTTGAGAATCAAAACAACTACTATTACCAAGAGGTTTCATTTCAATATATAACTTTTTGCAAGAAAAACTGGATAATCTCTTGTTATTCAATACTTGATATCTTGAACAGAATGAAGTCTTCCTAAAGCAGGGAACAAAAGAAATTGCTGGGATTCATCAACTTGAAAAGTCAATGAATTTAACGAAGATAGAATTGTACTCATTCATGACTTTATTAAAAGATCATCTAAAAGAAATCTTAAGGCTGAAATAATAATGGCAATCACAAAGTCAATTAAAAATACATATAAACATAGATCAGCTGATAAATTACAGATCTCTTTGTTTGAATGTCAAATACGACGAGTAAGATACAATTTCCTAAAAAGAAGAACAAAAGAGAGCGATACTTTCTAACTTGTATTTAAGAGAAAGAAAGGTATAAGGACGAAAATAAATTATTATACAATCTTCACATCATCTCAACTATGTCAATAATTTCCAAGTATACAGAAACTCCTCAAGTTAGCAAAAAGGAGCGAAAGTATATCATCTACTTCATGACTTTCATCATTGTATGTGTTCTCGCTTGGATATTTATCCCTCAGTTCTTGCCAGCAGCCAACTAATTCAAGTAATGCCTATTCCAGATAAACATTTGTTTCTATTGTTTTTCCCGTGACCCCTTTTGCGCATACATATTATATTCTTAACATTTGTAAACACATGTTATTAAATCCGTTAATAAATACTATGGTCACATATATATAATGCTTTTGATTCAAGTACTCTTACTTATCAATTTTTTTTAAAAAAAAGTAGGTGATAGTATGTAAGTATTTGTGTCTGTGTGTGTGTGTGTGTGTGTGTGTGTGTGTGTGTGAAGGTTAAAGCGAACATTGCCATCCTCCTTTTTTTCAGGGCAAGATTATTTTTCTCTTTACTACTATTATCATACTTAAAGGAAGTAATAAGGAATACTTAAACCGGAGCCATTACTTTAGAAATACTATCGCAATAACGAACCAGATCGATAGTGACTAAAAACACACTTCTCTTCATTTCCTTATGGTGCATGATACCAATACTTTATATGTTGTACCTTGCCTATTCGTTAGTTACTTTTGTAAAGTGATCCCATTTATCATTTATTTAAGAAACTTATATATCCTTATTTGTGGCGATTTGGTGCTAATAAAAAGAAGGGGTTGGTAGGATTAAATAGTAAAATATCTAAGAAATTTGCTTTAACAGAACGGAGTCATACCAATCCCGTCTATTTTTTTTTATATAAAAAGCATTTTATCAAATTACAAACAGCTCTTGAAAAAAAAAGGAAAAAAAATGTATTGTATTTGTTTTCTTTCTCTTATTACGGTTGCTTTATGCCAATCATCATCTACATTGGTTCCTGTTAAAAAAGGGTATTTTGATATCACACCCTCAACGACACAGGTAACACTTACTTTAAATAATCGTGACGGCTCAGAGTCGATCAACCTGAACGATGCAGAAAATATATTTGCGGATGATTCTTCTGAAGAGAAAGATATGTCATCACAGCGGGTACTTGAATTATCTTCAACAGATGCATTTCAACTTCAGCCTTTCCATTCTATGGTATCTGAGATTGCTTCCAATGTCTGTCTTATGTCGCTCTCATCCGATGAAGAGCATTCTACTGACTCTGTAGATTATGATTCTGCTGTAAACAAAGTGGGCGCATTAACAGGTCATATCGTGGCTGACATGGGTACAGTGTCTGGTAAAAATTCTCAAACCATCCTTCATTTATACAATGCAGCCAGATCCGGATCTTTCTTCGATACAGCACAGTTATCTTTACCTCGATCTAGAACTGGTTCAAATTCACAGATTACAATTCAAGTCAACTTGGATGGATACTCATTTAAATTAGGCAATCCACTTGTTACACGAAGCCACACAAAACAATCTCAATGTGTTTATATTTCTAAACTTGCTTCAACACAAGCCTTAAATCTTATAAAAATATCACCACTTCAACAAAATAATGCTGGTAATAGTAGTCCTCAATTAAGCAGTAGCAATAATCCATCTCTATCAGCAGACTCCAAAGATTCTTTGTTTGTAAAGGGATCGGCAGATACAACTAAACCAGTTACACAAGGTACCAGTGTAGGAAATACAGAGTTCTCGAATATCCAAAACGATACCACAGGTTCTCCAATGACAGAACAAAGCACCTTTACAGCCACTGATACCAGCACAGGTAGTGGCGCAGGTACAGTAGCCGGAACAAATACCATTAATACTTTTGGACGACCTGGAACGATTACTACAAATGAAAACTCCAATGTTAACTTGGGTGCTACTCCAAACATCAATGCCAATTCAAATGATGAAAGAGTCTTGCCAGCTCTGCCAGTACTCCCTTTTATACCACGTTTAAAAAGTTATCCAGTTAGCCAGCCGCAAACTATAGAGCAATTAAACTATAATCCGGGTAATTTTCAGAAGAACCCAATCCAAAGCTAATACAATTTGGCAATAAATGATTTCTAGGGAGGAAATTATCATGTTCAAAGAATAACAAATAATAAAATGGAATTTGTACCATTCACATAGAAATTATGGGTGCTCTGGGATAATTGACTTAGGTTAAAGTGATCACTCCTTTTTCAGGAGTTCCCTACGAAGTTTAGTCGTCTCTTTTTTTTTTTTTTACTTTGTCCATATGTTCGTAACGCATTTCGGTATTTTATTTTTACCGGAGTTGGGAACCCCTCAGTGGAACTATGTAATTTTTTTATGCGCATGACAGCTCCTCATCTAAAGCTATAGAATTTGAATTTCTGACATCAATAAATGTTGAAATACTCTAGATATACTATTACGATTGCAATTAAAATCAATATTACATGTCATCAAGTGTAGCAAAGACTAAATCAGAGGAGACTCAAGACTTTTGTTTTTTGCTTGTCAAATATTTGATGGTTTGAAAAAGTAGAGCTCAGACTTCTCCATTGTACTACACGGAGAATCGCGCAAAAAGCGGAATGTAAGCTTACCAGGGATCCACTGAGATGAACATTGGTATGTATTAACCAAACTGTTGGATATAATAATTTGGTTCTCGCTATATAGTGAACACCTTTTTATTAGGGCAATTCTTAAATTTGTCGACCTTATTCTTACTAAAAAACAAGAAAAC
Source organism: Backusella westeae (assembly GCA_024140375.1). Classification (NCBI taxonomy): domain Eukaryota; kingdom Fungi; phylum Mucoromycota; class Mucoromycetes; order Mucorales; family Backusellaceae; genus Backusella; species Backusella westeae. The sequence continues at coordinate 13,163 of VCJG01001887.1, read as the reverse complement.
AATCAAAAAGAAACCATTTATCTGATAAAAGACAAGTGGAATTTATTTATTCGGACAGTAAATCTTCAGCACGTTTAACCCCATATATATGTTTCATTTTGAAGTAGTTTTGAGCTCTTTCTTCGTCTTGATACACACCGTGCCCATTATTATACATCAAGTCAATTTAATAGTGTGCTTCACCATATATTCTAATTTCGGATTGAAGTGAATATGCACGCTTTAAAGACACAACTGTATCTTTGGCGGCATCACTATTCTCTTCTATAAATACATGCAATTACTTTGGAACAGGAGTAGAACTTGTTGCCTATGTAAACCGGATCAAAACCTCTTTATAGTTTTGATAAGCATCTTTTTCATAATAGTAAAACAAGCTAATATTATAGAAAGCAGCCGTATTTATATACGAAGTAGACCTTTTATAATATTCCATTGTCTTTCAAAAATCCTGAGTAACACCATCACCACATTCATGGAGTAGCCTAATACTTCGTAGAGGACCGTACTTGTTCGGCACTTGAAGAAGCTATTTTATTTATCATTTTTTTCAAAAAGTAGTAGAAAAGCACAAAAGTTACAAATTTGGAAAAGCCGCCGTCTTGTTTAAGGAGGCTCGATGATCAGTGTTGGGGTAAATAAATCAAGATAATGAAAATGTTCGATCTTATTTTTACTCTTTTATCTATTTAAAAAAAAAACATTTCAAAATTCTACAATTGCACATCTTCTCTCTCTCTCTCTCTCTCTCTCTCTCTCTCTCTCTCTCTCTCTCTCTCTCTCTCTCTCTCTTTAATAAACAATGGACAAACTTCCTCCCGAAATATTAAACAGAATATTTATTCAGCTTACCTTGAAGCAACGAGGCAAATGCTTGTTTGTCTGTCATAGCTGGTGGCGCGTAATAGACAGCTACTGTTTGTACTACAGCGCCGAATTAGAAAAGGGTATGTATGGACCAGTGAGGTATCTAGAAATGTTCTTACGCCGCCCCGATCGTGCCGCCAGAGTAGAGGAGGTATATTTTACAACGCCACCTCGGATTCGGTTTGACAGAGCTGCACTCTTAAATGTTTTCCCCAACGCTCGCGTTATAAAAGCCAGTACAAGCGGTCAACCTTTTAAAAACTACCGTTTAAGACAACGCAATACCATTACATATTCAAATTCTAAAGTCGAATCTCTTTCAGATTTCCACATTTGTGAATTAGCATGTCAAATGCTCTATTCGAATTTGGCCAGCCGACTCAAGACACTTTTTTTGGACTTCTACCATGCATCAAATACTCGAGAAATCACTTCTTTGTTAAAAAATCTGCCGGTCTTAAACAAGCTCACTTTGAAAAGACCGATATTTCAATTCCAACATTTAGAAGAGATACATGAAAATGTGCCATCCATTCAAGAACTCGCTTTGGAGGGTGTGGCTATAAAGAAACCGACGATACCATCAGAGATATTATCTGCAACCATACCTGCAACTGCGATTAAAAAGCTCAAATTCTACTATGGCGATTTAAAAAATACAAGAACACAGGCACAGCTTTATCAATACATGTTCAAAAAATACGTCAATGTAACTAACATCGATTATACAGCCTCAAGCTTAAAGAATTATGACAACGTTGAAAGAAAATACATCTATGCTAATGGAATGCTAGATTTCTACAAGTTTATTGCGCCTAAGCAAAGCGAGTTGACTGTTACTCATTTACCAGATGATGTTGATCCTTTCAAGACTTTGGAGGAGGTAGATTCTCAAATAAAGGCATTTTCCTTTTCAGAGTGTAATGTTGGGGCACTTGTTCAGTTTTTTTCTCAATCTACTCTATGCGAGCACGTTGAAAAACTTGCCTTCCAGAATTCTGGCATTGAATCATTTCCCCTACTCAAGAATTCTGGTATTAAATCATTTCACCTACTCAAGAAAATGACCTCCCTTACTCATCTAAAGCTCTACTTTTGCCATTGGGCTAATAAGTATTTTCCGATTAATCTCGTTGACTGCTTGGTTTCATGTCCACCGGGTTTAAAAGCACTCGATATCGACTGTAACCTTTTAACAACCGGACCACTCAACTTCACACTTGATTCCGTCGAGACTTTAAAGATTAGCTGTAAAACATTGACCAGTACCCTGGGAGACATCCTCTCGTCTTGTTTCCCAAACTTAGTTGAATTAAGGCTCTCGGGCCAGGTGAAAGAGAATGTGAAAATAACTATACAGAGCCCTCGTTTTCAGGAAGCTTTCCTTGATCCCCGGCAATTTGTCCGGGACGTTTATGGTTTTTCATTCAAGTCACCAAACCAGATTGGAACACAGTACTACCGCATTAAGGGTAAAAAGGCTGACCGAGTACAATATGAAGACATTGAACACTTGCCTTTGCTTTCGTTTGAATCATTTACAGAGAAGAAGTTGGTTACTGCCCCTGCACCCGAGCTTCGGATTCTTATCAAAGTACTACCATATTAGTGGTTTCTTTTTTTTTTTTTTTTAAAAAAAAGTGAAGTATGTTTGAAAACGCCAAAAAAGATTGTTAAATTGAAATAAAAGCTAATATACAAAATGCTTTATAACCTCGCACTGGCACTGCTAATTATGTATTTAACCCTTTTAAACTTGTGTCTTTTTGTGCTTTATTTTTTACCACCTAGAATTGGGATACATCCTTTTAGATTTTATCAACAACTTCTGGATCGCATACTACGATAGGACTATGAATGCAGTATTTTAAAATTTACTTTCTAAAAATGAAATTTGTACAGATTGCTTCTATCAACCCTATAATTCGGAACTCTCTTAATTGTAAAGAAAATACTACCATCTATGGACTTTTCGAGTTTCCATTATTTATCAAGAATATACGCGCGAGCGGGAAGCGTAAAAAGTAATCTCTAAAAAACTAGTACTTAGCAAGGCCATCGATATATTCTTATAAAGGATGAACCTATAAAATTGCACAATCACGGAATTTGTCTATATAAAGAGCATATTTAAACATCACCAAAACAAAGATAAATGTCAATAACAATGCATCAGTTTTGAAGTACTAATGCGGGCTTTAAGAATATAAAGAATGTTGTTGTTTATTTTTCGTGGAATATATAAATAGCAACAATGATAAAATTTTATGCTCAAAGAGATATTGCTGCTTTTATTCGATATGAAACTGATTTTTAGCTCAATTCTTGCTTTCTTCTTTATTATTAGTACTGTTGGTAATGTATATGGCTCTATGTTATAATCAATATATTGTATTTATATTTAAACTTTAGTATGTGCGGATAAACCTATCGCTGGCCATCAGCATAGTAAACCTGGGGAGATAGAAGCTTGTCTTGAAGGTATTGCCGATACGAATGGAGCTGTAGCTGGCATAGCTAACGATTTAAGTGAATTGATTCATGTAAGTATATAAAAGATTAGAGTTGGAACAAAGTTACCAAAACAATTTATTTAGACGGATATCAAGAACACCAAAAAAATAAAAGAAATACAACTCAAACTATACATGGATGGAGAATTGGCGCTTTCAAAATACGGTACATTTAACCCTGAATGCAAAGACATTACTGAGAAATACACATACGATCAAGATACCATATTACTCAAAGGTATTAAACCTCTTCTCACAAGTGTCACCAGCTTATATAAACTCCTTATGAATCGGAAGGATAAGGTCGATCAGCTTCAATTGGGTGACCTGTTGTCTGGATTTTTAAAGGCTGTCACGCATGCCGTCGATGAATTTAAAACTTGGAGCGATAAATATGGCTCAGACAGAGTGCACGAAGCAACTTCTGGACCTATCAATGACATTACTATCTTAGTCGACGAAGTAAACGAGATCTATGGTTTTCAGTAGAGATTTGAAGATATTGTTTTGATACGTTTAACTCTATTCGTAAATGTGAAAAGCATAAATATTAGCCATATATATCGACGTACCAAAGAACTGTTCATTTATTTATATTAGAATCATTTAAAATAAAGGGTACATATAACCTCATTCGTTCTCGTCTTTTTTACATCTGAAAATAAATTCAAATAAAGTAGAAGAATTTGGAGCATATTTAGTTACCAAATAAACAAACAAAAAAATCCTTGAACCCGTTATTTTAATCGTTCAATTAGCAACTTGTATTATATTACACATTTTTAGAAGACATTCATCACAGAAACGATATACACTTCCTCTTTGTGCAGAATAAATCAAGTCATTTATACTTCCTTTTCGTTTTCCCTTTTACAAGTCTTACAGGATGGCAATAACTATGGAATACTCTATGCCAAATTTAAATACAATATCTGTATCTTAGTAGATGTATAAATATATGTATTGACAAGTATTCACGTCTTTATCAAGATAGTCTCAGCTCTTCCGCGCCAAATCAAAATAAGCATAAAATTCGCTCTTCTATTTTGTTCCACGGTTCTGAGATGCTAATGAAGCTACAAAAGACACAATTGCAGAAAGTAGGAAATTGATTGAGAATATGAATGAAATATATGATCACTAGAAAAGAAAATTCATAATAAATCTATTGAATGTCGTTTTATTATTGTAATTATATTATGCTAACTTAGTAATAGCCTCCATCGTCGTCATCATCGTCCTCTTCATCACTGCTAAGAGCAGCAGTTGCTTTTGATCGATAAATAGTTTTCTTTGGCTGTTGGTCGGCATTATCGTCGTCCTCTGTTTTCTCTGCAGGAACAGCGCCATACTTTGCGAGGATGGAACGCAAACCTATGAATAACCAGGGTAAATGATCCCTCTTTTTCCTTATCATCCAACTCTACTTACTCTTTGCAGTCATTTTCATTCCACCAAACTGAAGAGCGCCAACCAGATTTGCCTTGATGTCACCTTCACCATAAATCAAAAGGGCGGGGACATTTGAATCAGGAAAGTTTGGTATACATTGATTGCCTACAATCTTTACGAATTTGGTTGCCTTGAACTGAAGTGCCAACTCTGACAAGCAACGGTTCATCAATTTACAAGCTGGAATGCTATAAAAGAGTTTAATAAAAACATTCTCCAACACCCGGGAACCCTCTGCCTTTTACAAATCCCATTTCTAAAACTCTTTGGAATAGAAGATTTTGCTGTAAGCAAAAAACACTGGATTCAATTCCATAGAATTTCAAAAGAAGCGATATATATAAAAAGAAGCATCCTTCCCACACGTACACACATCACTCCTCCTTTTCCAACCAACTTACTAATCTTGATACAAGTGAACAACAACATAGCACTCCTTACTAGCCTCAGTAACTTCCCTAACAAAATCAGGCTTTGAGATCTCGGTGAGATCACCATACTTTTCTTTTGCTGCTTCAGCTTGCATTTCCATCATACGCTTACGTCTAATGGAAAAAAAAAAAAAGTCATTAACCCATCATCGTCATCAACATCTAAAAAGAGAGGGTCTCCCTTTTACCTGTACTCATCCAAAATGCGGTCATCTTCAAGATCCTCCAGCTCATCAAGCTCATCCAAATCCTTATTATCCAAATCATCAAGCTTTGCTTGTCTTGCTCTGACCATGTCGACAAAGGCATCTTCTAATCTGTCATCCTTTTCAGTATCCTTTGGGGGAAGAATACCCTTTGAACGAAGGATATCGTTCCTATAGTTTCCATGTTTTAGTACCAAATAAGCTACTCCATATCTCTCTTTCTCACCATTCAGTATCAGCGTTAGGGTCATCCATGTTTTGTATATATAATAAAAAAGAAAAGCAAAGAAGGTTTTCAATATAATAGGCGCCAAGCTAAAAAATGCGTTTCTTCAAAACGCCACTCTTGTTTTCGTGTATTTTAAATCCCGAAAATAGCGTTTTTGTGCAGCCTTTTCATCCTTGGCATGGCTGATCAAAAAGGAATTTTTGTAGAACAGGCATGGTTTGTTTAGAAACTAATTTGTAAGCTGTTGTGCAGGTATCAAAGTCTATCCACTAGTTCATTGCCAAAAATACAAAAGTAGTTTTGCTTTGCTACTAAATATAGTTATTTTTCTTTTTATAAAAATAAAACGCTTCTTTTGATTCTCACTGACATGACATCCTTCAAACATAAACGCTTTCTGTTTGTTTGTTTTGTTTTGCGCCTAAAATGAATGAATACATTTGTTTTGCCCCCTTCTTTTTTATTATTATGCTTCAATTTGTTTATTATTTGTTTACAAAAAGGCGTAGCATCTATGTTTTTCTTGGGCCCTTTTTATTTATGGCGTTATTAATCTTTTATTTTTAATTTTGTTTTTATATTGCAAAAGTTTAATCCATTCATATGATCAAACGCAATCAATTGATACGGGACTCTACATGCTGAGTAAAGAAATAAATGGAAAAAAAAGGAGAATATGTTTCGTAAAGGTTCTGAAGAAATAAAAGGAAATTTTGGCGCAAAAGGAATAACATTAACTTAAAAAGATCTCGCAAAGGTCCTGTTTTTTTTATTTCGGATGCGGGAACCAAGCACATAAATACATGTACAAACAGGAGTGCTTTAAACTCTTATAATGAAAATCATTAACCTAGTTCCATCCATGAAACTAAGAAAAAGAAGGAGAGTTTTTTTTAATGCAGTTTTTGATATTTTTATTATATAATTAATAGCTATGTAAAATGAAAAAATATGTGTATATAGGAAAAAAAAAAACTATTGTAGCAGTTGACTCGATCGTTTACTAGAGCCCTTGACCTTCTTCATAAACTTAAAGCTAGATTTTATTTTACTTGACATTGAAACCTTTGGCTGTGGTGGCTCTTCAGGGGACTTGTTTTTGTTACCTCCAATTCGTAGTGACAGGAATCGAGACGGCGGTCTCTCAGGAAGAGTATGATGTGTTGGTGGCTCTTCTGTTGCTTTGACTTTGGAGAGTAGTTTTGAGGGCTGCTGCGTATTCACAACAGAACTATTATAGCTGCTTCGGCGTGATGCCGGTGATCCTGAAGAGGATGTAGTTAATGCAGGTGTTGCTGATCCTTCAGACATGCGACGCGAGGATTTTAATGAAGTGCTGGGAGCTGCTTGCTGGGGTTCATTATTGGGCGCCATTGGAAATTCTTCAACAACTGGATCTATTTCTTCTTGTGCAACCCGAGTTGGCTGAACGGTCTTGTCATCTTTGTTTTCTGTTATGGTGACTTGTTCAACTTGTTGAGATGCATCATCTTGTTCAGGCTGTTTTGTTTCAACTTGTTCTTGTACTTTGACTTGTTGAACGGGATCGTCTTTTTCTTCTTTGACTTGTTGAACGGGTTCGTCTTTTTCCTCTTTGGCTTGCTCAACGGGTTGTTCTTTTTCCTCTTTGGCTTGCTCAACGGGTTGTTCTTTTTCTTCTTTGGCTTCTTTTATTTCAACCTTTTCGACTTGCTCGTTTCTAATCTCTTCTTCGGCTTCTTTTATTTCAATCTCTTCAACTTGACTTTCTTCATTGGTTATTCCAGGGTTTTCGGCTTCCTTCACTTCATTTTCTTCATTGCCGTTATCTTCTTGTTCTTCTGTCAGTTCAACTTTACCCAGGTTAGCCTCTTCAACTTGCTTTTCTTTCTCACTTTCGGTTTCATCTTCAAGTTTGTGTTCGTCTTTGATATCTTCCTTCAGAGGCTCCTGTATTGTGTTTTCTTGTTTTGATTCATCTGACAATTCAACTGCTTCCTCCATTGTCACCTCCAACGGCACGCCATCGACTTTGATTGGTATATCAGCAGCATTTCCAGCATGCTTAGTATGATCATCATCTTTATTTACGTTTGGTACATCAAGATCCTTATCTGCTGACGAATTGACGCTAGTGGATTCGGTAATGGACTCTGCAGAACTGCTTGTCGTATTGTTAGACAACGATGTAGGTTCCAAACCAATTGATTTATCAATAGAATCTGCTGTGAGTTGTGGTGCTGCCAACTTGGCAGATTTTGTCTTGTTCTTCAACGGAAGCTCTTTCTCCGTCTTTTGTTGTTTTGTGGTCACTTGATCTTGTGTAATGAGACGTACGAAATCGTTGACAATTTGATAAAAGAAAACAGAATAGAGCACAACAAAACGACCAGTGAGGATAAATGTCATGAATAGATGCTTTGCTGTACAGTCTGATCTTTTCTTTATAGGTATCAGCTTTAGGTATTCACTTGTCATCTCCATCATTTCAAACGGTTTCAATGCAAATGTTAAGATATAAATAAGGGATACTAGTTTGAGGATTACAAACATTTTTTAGGGGGATGTATAGATGAATGAAATTAATAAGAAAGAAAAAAAAATAACAATAACAATAAAGAGAAAAATTAAAAAGTAAAGTGAAAACAGAAAAGAGAGGAAAAGAGAGTTATGACGCTAAAGTAAATTGATAAAAATAGGAGAAGAAGGGGTTTAGGGTTGGGTCATTTTGATTGGTAAAAAGTGACTTTACTGTTTTTTTTACCTTCAGGTCCTTTTGGATTTTAAAGTGCGAATATACACAATATTTGTTGATTCGTTTCATTAAAAAGGTGCATCCATATCTTTGTGAGAATATTACTTTATTTATAAGTGAAATAAATAAAAAGAAAAAAACAAATGGATGGTTTCTTCGTTTTGCATTTATTATATGATGTAACATTATAAAAAGAATACTCCCATTTTTTCTGGTCCTTTTTCGTGGAATCAATAAAGTCGAAGTGATAGCACGCCAATTTCTAAGCGTACAAAAAAAAAACAATATGAGCTCCATTAATTAATGACTATCATGACCCATTTATTCAATAATATGTGTAAAATATATGTTTATGCTTACTTTTCTAAGCCTTTCTTTATTCCTTTTACATCTTGAAGGTATTATCGGGTCTTTAAAAGCTATTTTAATTTTAATTTTTTTTCATCCATAGAAGTAATGCAAAACCTCAGGAACATGATTTTAGGTGTACTTCTTTTTTTCTTAAAAAAAGAGTAACTTGGCATTAAAACTAATTGAGGGTCATTTAATTTGTTAATATGAGCAACAAGGCCTCTATATCACACCTTTAGTTTCAAGTTGTGATTAGGACTCAGTGTTTTTGCTCGTTACACTCGTCGTACTAAAAAAAAAACATACATATTTTTCATTGTTCCTTTTTTGTGTTCTTAAGAATTCATGAACTCTTTTTTTTCTCCAACTTCTCAATCTATTGAATATCTATTTATTAGATAAGCCCTCATTTTGTTTTCTATATACTTTTATGTATCTAAAAATGATGATGTGCATCCCTATTGTATGTTTGACACCGGGCTACTCGGAGGGGGTGAAAACCACACAGCAGTGTAACTTTTTTTAGTAAAGCTCTTTACTAAAATGATCATCCATTGACGAAATCGACATGATAATGCATTAATTTGTTTTAATTAGAGTATATATCCACGTTAATATAGAAAAAAAACAACAGAGGATACTTTTACGATATATTATAATTTTTAAAATAGCATTTCCCTTCTTTATTTTTATTTTTGAAAAAGACAGTACATCAAAGCTTCGTTTGTTTTTCCTTTTTCATCTCAGGGTACACAGACATTCGTGGGTACAAAGATCGGAAGTCATATGTTTTTAGACAATGAGCTTGTGTCCATTAACACAAAAAAAAAAGGCAAGAACGAACAATCTACAAAAGGTGAATTAAAGACTAAAATATATTTGAGAGAATAAGTGAATTAGCGATCTATGCATTAGTTCAAGTTTTAATTAGTTAATAACCTTCCACTTGGCGCGCCAAGATACAATCGAGTTTTGAGCGAGTAGTGATAAGGTTTAAAAAAAAATAAAGTACCCAAGTGGGATCAAATAATATCTTTTCGAATCATGTTGATCCAATATAACGTGTTGTTTATCGAATTGAAAATCGATTAAATGCAAATGCAGGAACTACTCACGCTGTGGAAATGGTCATTTTATCAAAGGCTTTTATTTATTTATTTATTTGGAAATGATGATGTCCCCATTACTTTTAAATATTGTAGCTTTGTAGTAACAAAACAAAAAAGAACACAAAAAATAAAGGAGGTTTTTAACTAGTTCTATAAATACTTCTTTAATGCTATTATTTTAAAGACATTGGGACCATTTAGATTTATATATATATATGTTATCTGGTCAGGTGGAGATGAGATGAGAAAAAATGATGGAATGCGATTCATATCCTGATGCGGTAATATGATAAGGGTTATCTACAACCAAATGAGCGCATTGAATAAATAAAATATTGGCTTTGGATAAGAAGCCTGCGTAGAATGACACTTACTTTTTGTGGAAGCAGCCGATAAATTTCCAGTTAGTGTGGTCAACCGAACTGCATGGTTTAAAGTAAATTAACATAATGATAGCACAATTCATTTTTCTTATATCAACAATAATATTACAGTAGAACTTGCTTAGACAAGTAGCTATATTTATTTCTTATCTCTGGCCATTAGAACAAAGAATAATTGACACTCATTTGATATTCCTCTACAAAAACTCCCTCGGTTCGCATTCAGAGGACAATTACGAATCTTCAGCCTACACATTGACCATCTCGGTAAAGTTAAATTTGCTTTTGTATTATATCCATTTTTTTTTTTAAACATCATACCGACATTTCTTCCGTAAACTATCGGACTACGGTTTCCCAGTTTACATTTGAAGCAGAAAGTCAGTTATCCCGGTTCATTTTCATCACAAATCGATATCAAGACTCCTTACAATCGGTCCAATTGGTCACTACATTTACTGCTAGCGATTAAATTTTAATTTTACTCAAATTTATTCCTAGCTTTGTGGTCTTTGTTCATTTCAATCTGTAAGAATACTCGATCCGGTAAAATAAATTACCGAAACGGATTACGGATAGATGACAAAACATAAGACGTTCAGACTTCTGGGGAACACAGTTTGCTAATCAAAAACCGGTCTTTGCTATTCTTCATATAGGAAGTATCATATAACTAGAATCACACCTTATAAAAAGGATTGATGAGGTTGGTTAATGATACTACCAAAAAGTATCTATTTCGATTTGAAGTACAAAAGTGAACGAATTATTACAATAAAAAATGGGATTGAAAACTGCACCTCCCCTTTTTTTTTGGACATAGTTATATACACTAACCTTTTCACTACAAATAATAATGACAGATCGGAGTGTTGCCAACCTCGTACGTAAGATTCGTATGTGCATAGTACTAGATCACTGACGGAAAATGAACGTAAATCTTTTAATATAATGCTGCAAGTGTGTCTAACACTATTAAGGGGGGATAACGCTGGTTCAATTGTTTTATGCAGTGTAGTTTCATTGTTCTATGTACTTATCAGGAGAAATGTTACGTGGTTCATTATTTATAGAATAAAATAAGGAAAAAGTTGTTTATCTCTTATTTTCTTTTTTTTTTCTCTTTCTTTCTTATACTATTATCAAAAAGAAACGTACTTCTTTAGTTCCAGTCAAAATGAGACCAGATACCTAAAAAATATGGCAAGCTGGACCTTTGGCAATATACACTGAAGATGATCATACTTACTATTATCATTACTTTGAATAGTAAACTATCACTTTTCATGGTTTACTTCTTTATCTGAGATAACAATAAAAATTGCTTCATGGAACGAAACTAACACGGCATCACTCCATTGGGACTCACGTCTTTACAAAAAGGTAAGAGCAATCAGACATATTATGAGTCAAAAGACGTTGCTTTTAATTGAAATTG
>VCJG01000188.1:12182-26181 GCA_024140375.1 Backusella westeae | reverse complement strand
TTTGATACCCCGTATTTGTTACTCCGACTTTCGCACTTTTTACTAAACTCTAAGGACAAGTCCTACTACAAAAAGACAACTCACAACAATATATAAAATACATGAAACCGACATTATAAAGAGTAATTCATACCACTCTATTAAAGTAAATAAATTATGCTAATCCTAGCTCCTTGTCACTTGGACTCTTCCATGAAAAGTTCTTGTGAGGTTCAAATATTTCCAATATCTGATTCAAAACTTCCTGCTCCTTCTCGGTCATTTCGTTATTTTTAACGCTCTTCCAGGCCTTCATGGCATCCTGCACCTCTGATTGTCTGGCGAGACCGATAACAGTAGAGTCGAGACCAAAGGTGTCTCTTCCTTTGAAGGCGAAACGAGACGCAAGGTCGGAAATGCTAACGCCATTCTCGGCAGCCAATGCGGCGGCCTTCTTACCAGCCTCACGGATGCCAGCATGGGCAGGGTGCCAGTCGGGAGGACCGGCATCACGCAAAAGTGCCATACTAAGAGGAGATGCGTTAAAGATGTAACGAACACCGGCGGCTCTGAATTGAGGAGTATAATCGGCCAACTTGGTATTCAAAAGTGTGTAATGGCAGTAGGAGAGAACACAATCCAAAGGCTGTCCCTTTTGGAACTGGTACTCCGCGATTTTCAAAAGGACCTCCAATGGGTAGCCTGAGCAGCCGACATATTTGATCTTACCCTGGCTCTTCAAGTCAAACAGGGCCTCCAGGGCACAGTTGGGTCCAACAACCTGTTCAAAGGGCACAAACTCGACATCGTGACAGTACACAACATCAAGGTAATCGGTGTGTAGTCTCTTCATGCTTTCTTCGACACTTTCGTATGTTCTTTTGGCACTATAGTCAAAGTCCTTTACAGTATAACCATATCTACCGCACTTGGTTGCAATGTAATAGTTGTCTCTGGGAAATTCGTCACGGATCTTGTACAATGCATCTCCGAGATGGAATTCACTTCTTCCATAATAAGGCGATGTGTCAAATGAGTTGATGCCTATAGAGAATACAGCCAAAATTGTTAGTATGCATATATTATGGCCTCCTACACACTATTTTACCTGATAGAAGAGCCTCTCTGCATGCTTCTACGGGGTGGTGATCTTCGAAATGGTCATAACTGCCTGAAAGAGCACCTGCACCAAAGGACACTTCAGAGGGTTCGAATTTTTCTTGAGAGACTTTCTATACAACGATATCAATGAGATGCCACATTTAAACACCAAGATCATCACACCCTTTACCTTTGCACCTGACATTATATATGAGTAAACAATTGAAAGAACGAAAGCAAGCGTGTTTGTAATGAGAAAAATATTTATAAATGATCGTACTGTTACACGAACACTAGCCGGGTTTTTGTTGTTGTTAGTTTTAAGCTTCTTGATTCTCACGGCCCATTTGGGTTCACTGTTATGCTTTATTTTTCCTATTCTCCTTGGATAAGGTATTCCTTGCTTTAATGTCAAGCCTTATTCTTATTTAAAGCCATAACAATAGTTTAATTTGAAGTGACTACCTCTTTATTGGACTCATCTCATTCAGGCACCATGTCTCACCCCTTTGTTAAAACGCCAAAGTGAAAGTCATAGTTTCGTTAAATGAATCATCAAATGAATAATAACATGGATAACACTATTCGAAAAAAATGTAGAAATGCTATACATGATTTTACTTTGATTTAGTTACTTTTATAAACAACTTATCGACTTGAATTCCTTTGGGAACGTTATTTTATCCAATCTCAATATAGAAGTTTAGTGAGGCAAGATTGTTTCCTCTAACCCAATATATACTTTCTGCATATCCTTCAAATAGATCCCCAAAGTTACTTAAAAGGATTATCTAGCTTTTTACTCCACAGATCCTAACTTGATCCAAAATACTCAAAGTCATATCAAAATAAGCTACTCGAGGTTCTTCCATTGTTGTATCCAAATACATTCATCCACACTGAAACATACCACGAAGAACATTTGCTCATGACTTTTGGATGAAAGTTTAAGAAACCTGTTATCTGGTAGTGTGTGTCATAAAGAGAATGATATTTGTCATGTCTTTCATCCTAGAAGCTGCTATGGTTCGAGCTGTATCGATGAAAATTTTATCATGAATTGTATTGCTAGGCATGTATATGAGCAAATGGAGTTCAATATGGTGGATGGTGCTTGTGGCTAATGAATATTAGCTTGGTACGAATATCAATGCTGCTGAGCAACGGTCCCAATTAAACTTATAGAAGAAAAAAAAACGACTCCATTATAAAAAATATAGTTTAAAATAACAATGAACCGCTCATTTGATCTGATTTTGCATTATTATCAAGAGTGAAATAAAACGAAAGAGAGGACAATGGTTTACAACTTTAAAAAGTTAAAAAAGAGGAATGCCACTTGAACAAATCACATTCTTTCTCGTCTATTCTTTGTCCCACGAGCTGGAAAAGCAGTCTCAGCTGTAATCCAAAAACCAATCATTTCTTGTTTTCCTTTTTTTTAAACTTCCTTTTTCTTACAAACACCTGGAAACTTTTCCTTTTTCTTCTTTCCTTTATCACAAATATTATATCACATACACACACTTCTTCATATATGTAAGTCTCGTTTTGGCTTTATACGGTATATAAATGTAAAATCCACTGTGCGGATCCAGTTGCTGTCAAGGAACAATTATTACTGCTTGGGAGGAAACCACTCTTTCCTTTTCTCTTTTGTTACCATATCTCTTTATTTTCACACCCTGTTTCTATATCCAACGCACCCTTTCTTTTCTTTTCGTGCGGGTTTTGGCTACTTTCTTATTTATTTCAGCTTGCCCATTGCTGGAAAAAGAGCGGTATACTAAAGGAGAGGCACCTTAAAATCATGGAGAGTTGTTTTACAAGCCGAGTAGGAGGTGTGTGTGTGTGCGCGTGTGAGAGAAAGTTGATCGGTTTTTTTCATGATCGGCCCAAGTCAGATCGTTATGATGGTAATATGTATACGAAAAGAAAAGAAAGGTCGCGACGTCGCAGCAACTGATGCAACTGGGAAAAAAGGGGGGTTCGGCATCCGGTTTATTACCAGCACATTACTTTTTTACTGCTTTATCTTTTTTTTTTCAAAAAAACAAAAGAAACGGAGATTCTACCATCGTACCACTTTTTTATTATTTATTCCCTCTTTCCTTTACTTCAAAAAAAGCAATAATCTTGTGACGACAAGCAGCCGCGTGGATTTTATTATTTTTATATATTTTAAATAGCTATTTATATATATTTGTTGCTGACACTTCTATTCAAGATCAATATGGCTTATAATCAACGCAGAGTAGTCAACACTCAGAGAGGCGGTAATCAAGCACGAACAATCTCTTACTCTGGAGGATTGAACGAAAGGTAAACGATAATATCAATCATCTTGCAAGCTTTATACCAACAATCCATATATAGATTCAGTACTCTTGAAAAGAAAAAGAGCGCACAAGGTGGCCAGCTCGGTAACTCCAATTTAGGAAGCTCTGCAGCAGGAGGAACTGTATTTAGTCGTCTTCGTGGGGGGAAAACAGCCATCGCCAAGGGTCGCGTCAATGCCATACAAAACCGTCTTGGTAAAACAAAAACCGGAGGCATCAAAAAGAATGTTGGTAAAAACGTAAAGGGCGGTAACACAGCAGCTACAAAGAACGGTGCTCGTGGTCGTAAGGGAGCTGTATCAAAACCGGGAGCAAAGAAAGCAGCACGTAACCCCAAAGAGAAGAAGAAGTCAATGACTGCAGAGGACCTTGATAAACAGATGGATGCTTACATGATGAAGGATAAGAAGTCGGCACAAGCAAAACTCGATGATGAACTCAATTCATACATGGCAGATGCACCTGCAATCGATTTGGAAGAACTATCATAATCGTATAATAATAAATATATATATATATCACGCAACGTCAATACTATTATCCGCTTTTCTGTATGCGCTTTTCTTTTTTGTTTGTTTTTTATATCAGTGTGACAAAAAGTAGACGAATACCAAGATTATCTGCGGCCTTCATTTGATCAATGAACCTCCATACACTCGGTTCATTCATAGCTGTTATCCCAATTTCGATCAATGGCATCAGACTAAATATTAATTGTGCTCTCAGTGCGTTGACGCGTTCCAAAACAAATTGTATTTCCATATTTTTTGCGTGCAGATCTGGTTTACAAGAAAGGCTTAATAGTGAAGTAGAAAAACCAATATTCTCATTGGATAGCGCTATTCATGGTTCATTCATTTTTTTTTTAAATAAAGAAAGCACCCCAGAGCACAAATTTAAAAAAGTACATTTTGTCGTATTTTCCAAATTCATGCTCATAAAATTGAAAACAAAGAAAATAGACAAATAATGAGCATTTCTTGTGCGCTCTTTATACTTTGCTCATTCACAAGAATAAGTAGCAATCATCTAAGATAACTCCTTTATTTTTAATAGATGAACAAGAGTGAAAGGGGTAACAAATACACTCATCCATATGATAAGGATAAGAGAGAGAGAGAGAGAGAGAGAGAGAGAGAGAAATGATTATGAAATAAGGGGAAGTTTTTATAGCAGCAATTTAACCTATTAATAAAAAGATAGACCATTCAATACAAGACAACATTCACCCCTTTATTTGTTTTTACACTTACAAGCACATCCACTTGCATTTTCATTGCCATCCAAATCAACGCCTTGTGTGTTCAATCCACCTCTTCTACGTGAGCTATCAGCCAACTGATCGAGTGGCATACGTTTTGCAATCGAAGTAAATAACTCATTCACATTGACGGCTGTTTTTGCAGAGGTTTCAAAGAACAACAAGCCATTTTCGTCTGCATATTCTTGGGCCGTCTATTTTGTCGCCATTCTTAGTGTACCATGAACCTTTTTTTTTAACTTATTTTTCCCTTTTTACCTTTGTTTCAATGGCTCTTCTTGATTCTAGATCCAATTTATTACCTGCCAATGCGATAACGATATTGGGATCGGCCTGTCTCTGCAATTCATTAACCCATGCCTTTGCTTTTTCTAAAGAGGACTACATACTACAAGTGAATAAAGATTGAAATAAAACTGAGTGGGGCTATCTTACAGATTGGGTGATATCATAAACGACCACAGCGCAATTTGCATTACGATAATACATGGGTGCCAAACTCTTGTATCTCTCCTGTCCAGCTGTGTCCCTATTTAAACACATCATTAAATACTTGTCACTGAAATAGTTGCTTAAATATATTTACCAAATCTCAAATTTGACTGTAGTGTTATCATCCAAATTAACTGTCTGTGCCAAGAAAGCAGCTGAAATAGAAATATGTATTTTATCAGCTTTCTTTATATTACAATAAACAGTTTGGTCATACCTCCAATAGTGCTTTCTCTATATTCGTCAAAGTGGTCTTTTACGAAGCGCATAACTAAACTATACAATACTGACAGTGTCAGCAAGCCATTCTATTCTAGTATACACTCAATTCTTGCATTACCTCGACTTTCCAACTGCAGATTCGCCTAGGTCAATTTATGTTTATATTAATATCGTTATCTATTCACAAGTGTGTGTATATACCTAAAAGAACGAGTTTAAATTGATATGTCTTTCCTTGTGCTGGTGTTTGTCTAGTGGCCATATTGTGTATATATTATAGTTTATTATTAAGGGAAAAGAAGGAAAAGAGTGAGAAAGGGAAAAAAAGAGAAAAAAGCAAACAGAAATAGTAGCCTACACGTGATACTAAATTGTTTATCAATTTTACCAACAATATGGTCCAGACGCATCATTTCGTACTCTTTTTTTGGGGGGATATGATGGTACAAATCCAAGCCTAATGGCCATGACAACATATTATACGGCTTTATACCTTTTTTTCATATTTTTACTACTTCGCTTTTTTGATGCCTATCATCAGTTTGACCATATTTGGACATTGAGCACCAAGCTCAGTTATGATTGGTGGCATCATCTCAGCAAAATGCACAAATGTTGTTGTTAACAATATCCAAACCTTGGTAAAAACATATGAAATAGTTGTCATGCAGGGATCTTAGCTGATCATACTCCTAAAACCATAGAGCTCAAATACCATTAAAGCGAAATGATATACATATCGTAATTGATATTAATATCGCACAATGAAATATCAATCACAGGTGCCAACAGAGAAATAAAAATGTAATAAGATGAATAGGAGAGATTTTATACTTGGTAAATATTGCATGCTTTAACACGTTTCTCAAAAGAGAAAGAAACCCCAGTGTGTTTAAATATATTCTTTTTGAACGATGCTAAATGGTGATGACCATATCTTGGAGCACCCTTTATTAAATAACGACAATGAAAATAGACCTCAGTTGTATTCTGATCTCAAAATAAATCATTTGTAAAAGATTTGTATAAATGCTTTATCAACTACGGTAATACGAAAATATCAATATGGAAATCCAAAGGATGATTTGAATATTTGGTATTTTTTTCTACTTATTGTACATTTCTCTTATAAAATAAATAGTTTATATCAGCTTAGTCATCAAATTCTGGAAAAATAAAATGAATACTTTTCAACCATTAATATATATTGACCAAATATGATTTGCATAAACTTTACAAGCAATGCGCAATAACAAACAGTGATGCTCACTCACACAAATCAACTCCGCTACAAAAGGTCACTGTTTTTAGGTTAGTCTGGTCTTCTTTTTTTTGTATCCTCTTCCCCTATCGTCTCCCTTGTATTCATTTCAGAGGAAGCACACTATTTATGAACCATATTGGATTTTAGAAAACAAGGAGAATATATTTTTAAGGAGCTTTTTTTTTTTGTTATTATACGCTTTTATTCATTTTATAGTTTATCTGTCAAGAATATTAGGCGTACAAACTTTCCATGCTTTTTTGCCACTCGACGTGTCTTACCAACACTTACTAAATAAGTGCACAGACTTTTTTTTTAAAGAAAGAGAATAACAAATCAAATCAACGGTTCAGTTTCCTAATTACACGTTTTTTTAATTACTCTTTCTTGATTTTTTTTTTTTGTAATGTTATTCATTCGATTGGTCCTTGCACATTAGCATTTTGTATTCAAGTTTTTTTATAGGGATTATTATCCATTCAATTTGACTAGAGACTTTACCAAGCTGTTTTCTTTATTAATTTGAATATATTAAATACACTGATGGCTTGAGAATGGATATGAAAACATGAACTTCTTTAGAAATTATGAGATATCGGAATCTCCCAATTCTGCAGGGTAAAATGGTACTACCCATGCCAACCACGTTTTTTACTTTTTTACTTTTCTGGACTTGCTTTTTTTGTTGTGTATATAAATATATACTCTTTTTAATCAGTGCGCTCTGTTCATATTTGGTATGCGAAAGGGGAATCTTGATAAATCTACATACAAGGTAACACGACCGATTTGCAGAATATAAATACATTACAATTAAAAGATAGTAACCTTTTTTCATCTTTTCATTCACCTTTATTTATTACGTATATAATCTTTTTATAAAAAAAAGCCATGGGTACTCCTATCTTATCAGTTACAAATTCAAAAGGAATCCAAGTAAATCTGCTAAATGACGCACCAATGAAGAAAATAAAATATCGTTATCACTGCACAGAGCCAGGCTGTCGAAAAAGCTTTACTACTAGGTACTATAAAAGTTGTATACAGTAGTATGAATACTAATAAAGACGCACTTTAGTGGACATTTAGCACGACATAATAGAATTCATACAGGCGAAAAGAATTTTCACTGTTTATATCCAGGCTGTCCATCAAAATTTTCACGTCAAGACAACATGATGCAGCATTATCGAACACATTTATCTCATCGCTCCAGGCAAATATCATATTCAGCGCCTCCCCCACCGAAACCTTACGCCCATTCTTACTTTTATGGTTCCGAAAAAATGGAGCTTTATCCTTTATGTTCTCATGTATATTCCTCCAAACATCTATCTCCTCGTACTACAAACCAACAATTAGAAATTAAATTTCAACCTTCTTCCTACTTTTATTAAGCATTTTTTACACATATATGCCTCACTTATTCGCCTCTTTTCTCATTCTTCATATATGAACCCCCTATGTTTTTTTTTATGTATACTTTGTGATGTGAATAAACAGCTACTATAGTTGACCATACTACATACATTCAAGAGCAAAGGTGCTCATTACTCGTGTCATATTTACATTAAAAGTAGACGGTTAAAAGAGAGAAAAAGGGAGTACAAATTATATAAAAAATTTATTTAATGAGTGCCAATGCTCCCTTTTCAGATTAATGGTCGATCTTTGTAGCACCTGTCATACAACTATTTCATCAGCAATTCAGGGTCCTTTGTAACTATATTTATATCATTTTCTCTTACTTCTTGGCAAGCCACTTAAATGCAATGATTTAAATAATATGGCTCTAATATGAATTGCACTGAGATCCAACCGGTCGAGTGTACTATCCAACTTCCTCTTTCAGCATAAGCACGTTTATCATAGTATACCAGCACATTCAGGCTCCAAAAATACTTTACAGATAGTGACAGGAGTACATTATCATGAGCGAATAACAATATGAAAGCATAGAGAACAAATACACTACTCATGAACCAAATGGATTGTTACTTGGTGTTGAATCTATTTTCTTTAGAACTAGAATGTCTTACATCCATACAATATCTTCGATACGCATATGGTGGATACTCAGTTGACTATCCTGGAGTGTATGCCCATTTTCAAATCCAATCTTTTCTCTCATTCCATCCAAAACGTTGTATTAGATAGTAAATACTGAAAGATTGCACCCTCTATTATTAGCCTTGGAGTCCTTTGGAGCCAGAAGCACTAAAAATAGAAGCGAGTTTCAAACTCAAAACTCAAAACAAACAAATATTTTTTTTTGTTATTAAAGTGAACAAACAAATAATCAGAACGCGACTTTGTATTTTTCTTTTTCTTGCTTATCTACTTTTTACAAACTCATTTATTCAACATTAACAAAATAAAATGGTCAAAACACGAAGTCAAACATCAAATATCGCAATAAAGAAAGAGGAGGAAGATCATAAAGATGCTCAACTTTTACATGGTGTCAACAGCACAATCAAAAAAAAAAACAAAATAGCAAAGCGAAAAACATCTAAAAGCGTGAGTAGACTCGTACCTGCTCAGGAAGTCAAAGTGCAACAAGACACTGCTACAAAGCCACTGTTGAAAGCTTTATCAGAATATTCAAAATTACCAAAAGGACAAACATTTTCACAAGAACAAATAAACCAACTTATTGACAATATTGTGAACCACAACGTGAGCATACGTGAAGCTTCAGGTAAAGCAAAAATCCCCCCCCCCCAGTACAGCACGCTATTACTACAACGAATACAAGAACGATCCTGAAAAGAATATTTCGGCCCCACTAAATCGAAGGGACTCATTTATGCAAGATCTCAATTTTTAAAATCATCTATTGTTCTATTATGCTTTTTTATTATGATCAAAAAAAAAAAGTTCTATATCTATACATGAAGCAATCATCCTTTCCTGTCTTCTAATTTTCTTTCTTGACAGCACTTGCCTTTACTTCGATACCAGAACCACGAACAGGACGTGGACGCTTTGGATCAAATTCAGAACTGGCATCTTCATTCTTTCTCTTGCCACCTCTAAAACCACCACGACCACCACGACCACCACGGTCGCCTCTTCCTCTACCGCCACGGCCACCGTGACCTCCACGTTTAAATTGTTGGCGCTGTTGCCTAAAGTTCTTTTGGATCTTAATAAACTCTCTTCGTGCCTCGTCAGAAGCAAGACGGAAGCTAATGTCCTGAATCTTGTTATCGACCAACTTTCCCAAAAATTCCTCGGGCGTGATCTCGTTCAATTGGATAACACCTGAGCCTCTACCACCGGTTTCCTCCAGACGACCAATGGGCGTGACAGCAGCGACGAGTTCCTTAATCTCTTTAAAGTTGTGTTGATCTGCGTTGTAATATTCAATAAAGTTCTTGACCTCTGAGAAGTCAGTATCCCAAGTGGAATCTGCGT
The DNA here is from genome assembly GCA_024140375.1 of Backusella westeae. Classification (NCBI taxonomy): domain Eukaryota; kingdom Fungi; phylum Mucoromycota; class Mucoromycetes; order Mucorales; family Backusellaceae; genus Backusella; species Backusella westeae. Next base: position 16,103 of record VCJG01000188.1, on the reverse strand, counting down.
ACTTTTCTTTTGCCTTCATATCGATATATTCCTGCTTATTCATCACGAGCAAGGGTTCGCTGATACCCGGATATTCGCTGATGGCCTCAACAGCCGCTTTGGCGATCTCGGGTGACTCGTATTCAATAAACACACTGCCCTTAAACTTGCCTTCCTTGACCTTGCCTTCACGTCTATAACGAACAGAGACAACGCGACCTTGTTTTTCGAAAAACTCCTTCAATTCGGTTTGGTTTGGCTCAGGCTCGACAGGGAAGCCTTTCTAAATATAGATTTCCATGTAAATATGAAATGTGCTTTGATTGTAAATAAAACTTACACAATAAATTGATCTTTGGTTTTGTGTATGCAACTTATTTTCAAAAGCTGAATGTTTTTTTTCCGTTTCTTCTTCCTTCACTTCTTCTTCGGTTTGTACCTTTTTGGAGCAGCGTAAATGAGTTTTTTGATCGTTGATCTTAAAGTCTTCTGGTGCAAGTTCGATGGCGTTTTGAAAGACGCTCAAGTCTCCGTTAACCAAAGTTTTAAAGCGTTTAATATTTGATACTTTCTTCATAGAAACCCCTATTTTTTTTTTACACGTTAGAAGCGGTTGCAGACTGCCAAAAATACTTGTACTTTACAGCCTTCAGGATCTTGTTCGGTCATTTCTCTAAAGAAAGTGTCTTTGGCAAGATTCTCAGGAGAGAAGATCTGCTCAAGTTGTTCCAATACTTGTTTTTCTACGCTGTCTCCCATTTTTCAAATCGCACAATAGATCTATCAAAAATCAATGATATAAAAAAAAACAAGAAAAAAATTTCTTGACGTGTATTTTTGAAGTGTATTGTGTATTGATTCTCCGCGCTCGGTGTTTTTTCATGTGCGTGTCAAAGTTTTTTAAAATGAAACTTCATCATTATTTATTATTTATTATTTACAAAAGCATTAAGCTATTTACATTAAAGTCAGTGCCTGCTGCTACACAGGAGACAAGATGGCTGCTAGTAAGTATCTCGGTGGCACACAATCACTATCATAAGCGGGTAAATATTCTTCCTCCTCCGTTTCTCTAGGTTGAGGACGAAGAAAACTAGGCATGTCCTTTAGCTGGTCATTCTCACTTTTATAGTTAAAGTTCTTCAACTGCCTTGGGGCTCGGGTTCCTGCAGGAAGTGTGCCAAGCAATATAGGTATTTCAAACAGCTTCTTTTTCACGGCCAATGGACCATGACGTACTTTTGCAGTGACAATCAACTTGTATTCAATCTTGAGATAAGGCGAGTAAGCTAGGGAGTAAGGTAAATCGTTACTAGACTCGGGTAAATTCAGAGGCAATGAAAGCGAGTAAGGACATGCATGGATGGTATTTGGATAAACGGTTTCGGCAATAACTGCAGTCTCACTTCTTGAAAAGTTTTTATAATTAATATCATAATACCTCTTGAGACAGATCTTAAGCTGAGAGAGTGATATATTATCTTCTTCGTGTGTATCTGACAAAATCTGAATCGAGACAGGAATAGATTTTTCATCAACAATATTGTAAGCTAATCGTGGTAAAGACAATTGCGCAAGTATATGGTTTGTCAACTTTGTTTCTTCGGTAAAAGGATGGATGTTTTTCACTGGAGCAGTTTCGATGATAGGTCGGAAGGTAACCGGAAATCCTCTTGACAATATGGATAGTTTCCCCGGCCTTTCTACTGAAACAATGAGCTTGAATGCAGTACTAATTAGGTGGTGCTGAAAAGTGGGGGGATAGTTTATGACAGGCATTTGACAGACGAATGGGAATGTGTGCTCTCCGACTTCTAAAATTGGCCACTGATCGACAGGGACTTCTGTTTTGGAGGGATACCCCCAAAGTAATGTTCTTACAGCAAAGAGCCGACCTTCTTTTGCTGCCAATCTCTCCCATCCAATGGCATCATAATTTATCCTTTCTGTAAAAATGTATGGAAAAAGGAAAAAGTTCCGGAAAATTTAATAACGATATATTGAATTACTACTTTTTTAAAATAAAAAAAAAAATAAAAAAACTAACCTGTTGCTTTAAATATCAATTTAATATGATGAGCGGGAATAGGCTCTGAAACTTTAAGTTTAACTATGCCTTCAAACACAGAATCTGGATAACAAACAACCTCACCATTGTCGCCTTGATACTGTGGATAAAAAAGTATTTCAAAATCAATTGGTGAATCTTCAGAGTCTATAAATCCACAAGACAGTTTGCTTGACCGTCTTCTCGGTTTTCGGGTATCGTAACCCTCTTTTTTTAAAAATAGTGACAACAAAACGAAATAATTTCAATAAAGTAAAATGTAGGAAAAGAGAAAGAGAAGGAGAGGTTCTCACGTTAACTCTGGTTTTACTTTTAAAAATAAAAAAGGGGGTAGAGGAGATGAAAGTGTGTGGGAGAGAGAGAAATATTAAATCTTGACCATTGAAAATCATTTGAATTAACTTCCTGTTGTACAGACAACACGGCGGCGGGTTATCTCTCTCACGGATTTGGTAATTTCTGCCTTAATTTAGATGATTGCTTCTGGAGCTATGACGTGATTAGACTGCATTAAAAATCTAGGTTCGGCCATTTAACCTGCTGGGATGAACATTTTTGCCTTGTATTCAAACAGTGTCATACTTTAAACCAATCAAAAACAACAATAGCTTGACAAGCACTAACAAAAGATCATCAGTTGTGACTATTTTTTATGCACAATCATGATATCTTTACCTCAAAACCCATCTTTTTTAGATTGTGCAGAAACAGGAGTGGTGTTTTTTCAAAACCATTTACATTTTACATTTGAAAATCACCTTCTAGATAACATGGATGGAATATTTACAAGGGAAAGATAAAAATAGAGTTTATAATTGGCTCATGAACACACGCAATGAGAATAACTCTTATACGCACACTTAGTTTGAACAAAAACAAAGTGATTTATTAACTGTAATCTAAGAGTTATATAAAATTTTACATATTATTCTAATAGACCTATACGTAGTAGTTTTTTATTTCTATTTTTTTTATTTCTTTCATTATAAAAGAAAATCATTTATCAACTAAGATAATGTTTCAGCTCTTTTGACACATTGGAAATATCAACTCGAAGAGACCGTGTTTGATACCACCAAAAAGGTATCACCTGTTGTATATTTTAAACATCTAAAGCAATAATTCAACTATTTTATGACTTAAAAATACGTACTAAATGAAATTCATACTTGTATGAAGTAGCCAAAAACAAAACGCCAAAACACGATTAAGCATATCACCAGTTTTGACTCAAACCCCTTTCAATAAATATATACGCACATGTACGTTTATCTATTGCTTATCAACCTATTATGGTATTAAACCAACCCTTGGTGGTTTATTTTTGAGACAAAATAAAAAATTAAGAGTATCTACTACTTAAATGATTGTAGACTGGAATAAAGAGCAATAAAAGAGAAAGCCCTTGACCAGAGTACCAGAAATGGACTTAAAACGTGAAAGCGTCTTTCCTTCTTAACTATCCCTCATAGATAAGTTCCGTTAAAAAATAGAGCAAATGTATTGGTATTCAGATGATCAATTACTTTTTCTAGCTACATAATTTTTTTGTTTTTATTACTTTTTATATCGATTGTTATGATTGCTATGACTTTATACTTTATTTTTGCCTTTCTATAAATGTCTTTTCATATATATTTTTTATAGGTATATGAATTCACTATCGACTGATATTCATATCCTCCTGTGTCATTATTGTTCTGTAACTGAATTTCTGGTGGTTGATTATTAACATACGGTTCCGTCAAACTTGTGATTCCTTGTTCTTGTATATGCCTTTGTTTGATCGCTATGCTCCGATCAGTATTCTCTTCCACCTTTCGTTTCTCTTGAATTTCATGTATCAGTTTTTGACATTGATATTCTAAACGTTT
>VCJG01000188.1:0-12172 GCA_024140375.1 Backusella westeae | reverse complement strand
TTTTTTTTTTTTTTTTTTTTTCTTTTTATTTTTTTTTTTTTTTTTTTTTTTTTTTTTTTTTTTTAAAAAAAATGTTTGGCTTGTTAGCGTAGCTTCATTAATGATTGTCACAATAACTATCATCATACTATCATAGAATTTATCTTACTTCCTTTTTCAGGTCTATTTTGGTCAGAAGTGTGCTGTTGCTGTTGGGTTAAGATTTCTTGATTTGGATAAAGGTGTCGTTTTAAATTATCTATTTCTTCAGCTGTATATTCTGTGTCATCTTGTTCATAGAGAGAAGCTGTATTGTACCATTCTCTAGCTTTATTGTAGTCTTTCTTGACACCTTGACCATTTATATACATCGAGCTTAAATTATAACATGCAGTCTTGTTGCCTTTGCTTGCTGCGATAGTATACCATTCAAAGGCTTTCTGATAGTTTACAAGCACCCCTTTTCCAACATGATACATGTAACCCGCCCGAACCTGGGCATCCACATGGCCGTTTACTGCAGCTCGTTTAATCCATTCAAAAACAACGAAATCATCTTCCGGCTGGCCAAAACCCTTTTGATACAAGAGAGCAATTCTATATTGTGCGTCTGAGTTTTCTTGATTTGAGGCCTTTAAATACCATTTGTATGATAGTTTATAGTTTTGCTGTACTCCTTTCCCCATCTCATACATCTTTCCTATGCTGTATTGAGAATGTACATGTTCTTGTTTAGCAGCTTCCAAGTACCAGTAATAGGCTTCTTGTTCATTCATCTCGACACCAATACCAATCTCGTACATCCAACCCAGTTTATATTGAGCTTCAGCATACCCGGCTTCTGCAGATTCCTTTATGCAGACAAACGCTTTTTCGTAGTTTTGTTCAACAGATTTACCCAACATGTAGCAAAGACCTACTTCATATAACGACTTTGAATGACCGTGAGATGCAGACTTTGCGTACCATTCGAATGCCTTGAGTATATTTCTGCGTACACCTTGACCAAGACTATATATTTGAGCTAACCTGTACTGTGATTCTAAATGACCCAGCTCTGCTGCTTTTTCGTAATGTTCTACTGCCATTTTATAGTCTTGACCAACATGCACCCCTCTCTCATAGTATGTTCCTATATAGTACATTCCATGAGGGTCGCCATTATCCTTTGCTTTTGTATAGTAAAGGAACGCCAAGCTGTGGTTTTCATTTCTGTTGTATATATGCGCTAGTTCGATTTGTGCTTCGGAAACATTGAATTGAACCGCCTTGTAAAAATAATCAAAGGCTCTATCTGTGTCTTGATTATGTTGTTGATTATGGAGTATTCCAAGTTTGTAGTAAGCAAAAGGTCTCATCTCTCCAGTAGATGTTGAGCTGATTGATTCCTCATAAAGTTCATAGGCCTTTTTGAGATTCATGTCCTTCACCAATCTTCCAGTCTCGTAGCAAACCGCGAGTTCAAAAAGTGCTGGTCGATAACCCTGATCTGCAGAGATTTCAAGACATTCCAGAGCCATGGCATTATTCCGAAGTTGGTTTCCTTTTCCTGTTATATAAAACCGATAAAGTTCATAAAAGGATCTCTTGTCATTTTCTTCCAGGGCAGCCGTGTTGTACCATTTAAAAGCTTGTTCTTCATTGTTCAGAAACGGATCAAAGTTGTATATGGATGCGATCTGATACATTGCATCAACATGATGGGCGTCTCCTTCAATCACTTTATGAAGCCATACTAAAGCTTGGGCGTTGTTTTGGTAAGCGTTTTTATACAACAGAGCGAGACGATACTGGGATTCAGTATGGTCGTGAAGAGCAGCCTGCTCATACCAGTACAATGCTCGTTCAAGGTCCAAAGAGCACCCTAGACCTTCTTCATACATCGATGCAAGATGACACTGAGCGCTCGGATGATGTTGAGCAGCAGCCTTTTTATACCACTTCAAAGCCAGTTTATGTTTGGATTTTAGGCCGTTGAAAGGGTAATAGTGCTGTGCCATTCTAAACTGAGCATCTGGATTGCCATTATATGCTTCTCTCAGCACTTGTACATCTGCTGTATTCATCACTGTTGCTTTTGGATCGTTTTGCGTTTGAAAAGCGTCCGTATCCGAATGCTCTCTTGGTGATATGGTCATTACTTGTTTTCTTCCCTTTTTTGTAGCTTATTTGAAAAATTTGTAAGTTATGTATTGATATATATTAGTCGTTTATAGAGCTTATACCTGTACTAAGTATATTCTCTCGGTATTATTGTTTTTATACGAGTACTTTATAAACTATCATTTATATTAGAACGTTTATGTCTGAACGTGTGAGTAGCTATAATACAGCGCTCTTTTGTTTATAGCCCCTTTATTATCCTTTAATAGCTTGAACGTTGAAAGGAAGGAGAGGAAAAGGAAAGGTGATAGAAGAAAGGGAAAGGAAGAAAGAAGAAAAAAAAGGAGAAAAGAAAGTGCAGAAGTATTTTTTAAGTTTATATCTTCTTGCCGTGACAGTCTACAAAAGTCATAATCTTGTGACTTTTTGTATGTTAAGGACATTAATAACATGGCCTTCAACTGCAGGCAAGACGAAATGTTTTGTCGTATCCTCGTAAAATTATCAAGTGCATTTATAAATTTAAATCAGTTCAGTACATCTTGTCTCTATTCATTTCAATTTAGTTGATAATACACTTTCTTTACTACTCTCTATTTATTTATTTATTTATTTTTGTACAAGGTATAGTTCTAAAAATATATTTATAAAATAAAATAAAGTCCAATTTTGATATAATAGTATTATTGAAGTAATTTAAAAATAATTCTTCAGTGATTACTAGTTGACTATATATACCTCTGTCAAGGTCTCTTCTATAAAAATGAAATAACTAAGTGGCTCAAAATGATAAAGACTGGAAGTTATTTCATGTGTTTAATAGTAATACAAATACAACTTATTTTGAATATTTAATAAATTAAAGATACATAGCCCAAATGCACAGTTGTCGGTGTTTAGATATATGATAGGTATTGCGCACAGTAATAGTTTTTTTCCCCTTTTTTTCGAAAAAACTTTAGCTATTTATTTCGAACTATTGGTTCTAGAAAACACAATTGATGAGTTCTAAGTACTTCACTCGCTAGTATTATTTTAGTTTTATCCATTTGATAGCTTGCTATCAATGATCACACTAATACTTAGGACGGATACTTTGTAATTTATAGTTGTTATGTATTTTTTAAGATATATATCCTTTGTATTTTTTTCTATCTTTTTCTTAATAACTAAAATAGCCATTTATGTGAATGCTTGATACGGAGATATAATGGACTTTATTGACCTTTGAAATAAGAGAACATAAGCTTTGGTGTAGCTGTAAAAAGTTTAGAGTGTCGACATGTTGAATGTTGATAAATATACTGCATTCCATTGAACCAGGTAGTATAGGCAAAGTATAACTAATACAGTTTTTAATGTATGATATTGTAGAGGTTTTATGAATTCCTTAGTTTCTGTCATTGGAAGCCCACTGGCTATAACATTATAAAGTGCCAAAAATCATCATAGTTGATCTTTGGTAAGTGTCTTATATACAGTTAGATCAGATTAAAGACCAATTGGAAAGCATTTGGTTGTTTTGATATACCGTCCACCCTTTTTTTGGAAAGCTCGCATGTACCTTGAAAGTAGTACCACTATTCTGGTTTCCAGCTCATATATATAAATATGGTAATCTTCTACAATTTAGCGTACATTGCTCGTTGCCGTTTATAGGTCCAATTTTTAACTCAAAAAAATCCTAAAGTAATGAAGAGAAATAGACACACAAATGCCTGTGTCTACATATATACTAATATCTTCAGAACAGCGACGCTATGTATTATTCTCAAAATAAAATTTAGTTTATGGTTTATAATAAATACTAGCTTATTTCCAACAACGTTTTTTTTCCCCCTGAAACGCTCAATATATAGGAAAAGGATGTAGTAGTAGGTTCTACGGACTCTTTTGAGGCTAGAATATTTTTGGAATGATAAGTGCTTCTCGCCGATTATGATTTGTAACAACAATATTAACTCAACATACGAATGAAAAGTGGGAAATGTTTTCGATGAAGTGAAAAAAAAATAAGCCACTATCTATGAATAATAAATAGCAAATTATACCATGTGTTCGTAGTTATCGTAAATGATTTGATCTAGTTTGATTCAATTTTAACCGAGAGAAAAATACTAAAGATTGACAGCTACTGTTTTATAATATTTTTTTGAGTTCTTTCTAAAAAGGACATACAAGCTTAATATAATTCCGAAGTCTCGGTTAACTTGTTGTTTCCCAATTTCAAGGAAAAATTTTTTTATTGACATGATACCTTAAAAAGGATAAACTGTAACTGAAAAAAAAAAAAAGCAGTTCCCAGGCTATCTTTTGCTTTTGTATCAAAATATAGACAAAATATTTTTATTGTAAAGTTTATCTTTTCACTAGAGTCAAAAAATATGAATATAAATGATAAGTATTTTACGAGTATTAGTTTTTATGAAAGTGTTATAATGGAGCCACATTAATGTTGACTTGCTAAACGAATCGAAAGAACTTTATATGACTCAAATCAAGTTTCCTAGAGATGCTTGGTTTTATATTTCTTTAAAAGCGTGTATTTCGATTCTATAGAGCTGCAGTTAAACTTATTTATTATAAAGACTTACATCTATTATACTACTTTAAGCATTATGAGATCAGGAGTGTGGAAGGTGTTGTTACTTTGAGAATTATTTAAATTGCAAACAAAATAGTTTTAAATAATATTACCATCAATTATTGTAGTGAAAGCTGGTATAATAGATATTAGTATATTGTTTTGAAGTTATTTTTATCCGCTCTATATTTGTTACTGTGTGTAAAAAAGAAAGTTAAGTTATATATTTGGTTTGTTTCCAGTAAAAAATGGATCTTTTTTTTTTCTACAAGAAATAATGTAAATAAAAGCAACTTTCTCTGTTCCAAAGGTGATTTGGGGGGGTTTTTGATGACTAAAGTAGTCAGCATATGTGCTATCGAGCAGATAAATGTATTAGAAGCCTTGCTACACTATATAAAGATTACAAATTTATTGTGTAATAGACTACTCATATTCTTCAAGCTAAACTTAAAAGTAAAAAAAAAAAGAGCCTGTAAGTAGTAAATTTTTCAAAAAAAAAGAAAAAAAAATAACGATAGAAGAAAATGGATAGCTGCTGTCATATGTATCTTTTAAGTCACCCGATCTGACACTGAACAATTATTAGGTTTTAAGATTCAGCATGAACCACCGTTATATCTATGCCATCTACTTTGAAATATTATTACCGTATTTGAAATAACAGATCATAAAATTGTATTTTAATTGGATCCAGCCATTCTGATTCTTTTTTTAAGCCAATATAGATGTGATTGGTGTGCGTACGTGATTTGAACATTGGTTAGACTATATTTAACTATATAGTAAGTTGTTCAGTCGCTAAGTATTACTTAGCGAGATATCGCACCTTAATTTCTCCTCCATTGATGTACATGTATATTATTTTCGTTTTCATTGGTATTCTTATTACCTTTTATAACGCAAGAATAATACCGCGACATTTTTAGCAATGCTTACAAGTGCGCTTCTGTAAATAAATATTTATGAAATCGATATTGAAGATAGAATAAGGGATGTAAAGGGAATCACCACCCATGCCACAACCATAAAATGCGAAATACTGAGCTTCTAAGACAGGAACTGTTCGATATACATTATAATTAAGTGGCATATTTAAAGATCTAATTTCCAAGTCATCCAGTGTAATCAGTAATAATAGTGGATTTTCTGAGATCATATAAATATAAGGAAAAGAAGACTTTTCGACCATCTCTCTAAAGTTCAATTTTATTTGATGTCATGGTATGAATATGCACATAAAAATATCATATCTTGTTTTCTTTTCCGAATTTACCTTCAACATGTACAATTATAACCTTAACAAGGTTATCGTTTCTTTTGGTCCATAAATGAAGAGGGCAGTGTTGCTAAAACAATTAAAGCCTTTATCTTAAATCTATATTTAAGGCTTCTTTTATTCGTTTATAGGTGGTATAAAAGGAAGGAAGTATAATTTAAACCTTGGTTTTTATGATCTATTTCCGTTATTCGTGAATTTTAACTGTATTAGTATCTTTGATCCACTTTTGAATTCAGGATATGTACCTATAGTTTCTTAATAGAATCAGTTAAAAAGTAGAGTTAAACCCCAACCTATCATCACTCATTCATTCTTCATATCGCAATTCAGCCAGGAATAGCCCGTTCTATCTTTACAAAATGGGATTGTTGACTGAGTTACCAATTGTGTGGTGATTCTATCTTCACTTTTCTTTCTTCCTATGGCCTCCTCCTTCTCAGGATGTACCACCCTATTTCAACATAGAAGGATTTAAACTATACATGATGAATACTGAAGCACAGTATGGATTTTTATTTGTTTGGTTGTATCCACAAATGTTGAAATAGGATTAAATTTTATGCAAAAAAAAGATCTACATGGAAAACAATTGTTTTTTAATTTTGACATGCGACATAAATCCCTATTTTCTTTTTGTCACTTATATGTTTCCAATAAATTTGAAGTAAACTACATCGCTTAACTTGAATAAAAATACATTGCACTAAAAAAAATAGTCAGCAATATATTCATCCATGAAATATACAATTTAGTTAACCTTTTTTTTTTGTTTTCATAACGGAGAGTCAAACTATGCCAGTTTCATAATTACCAGTATTGGCCAAAGGTCATTTGCTGAATTTTAAAGCGTCTTGATAAAATTATAAAAGAAAAAATAAATAAATAAAACATACCAATACGAAATGGGTTTTGGAATGAAGGAAAAGAAGAGAAACAACCTTAACCAAGTTCAAAGAACGTGAGAATGAAGAAAAACGGGAATACGATTACGTAGAGAGATTGATTTAAGATCAAATGAATGCTCCTTAAGGGAGATGTGTGTGTACCAAAGAAAAAAAAATCTAGTGCCAGTGACCAAATGGTACATTATCATAAATATCATATGAAACTAAAATCCTATCAAACTACAATCTTTACTTTCTTGAACGAGAAGACAAACAATAGTAAGCATAAATATAACATAATGAAGAGTGGAAAGCCATTACAACGACTCAAAAAATAGTAAAATGAAATTGCTCTACAGAATTTAAACCTGGAAGCACTGTAAATAAGAGTGAAGCACTTTTTTTTCTTTCTAAAATGTTTTTTTAATATGATACATGACGCAACATGAAAGGACTTTTTTAAAGTTTAACTGTTTTGGCTTGAGCGCAAATGACAATAAAGTTCAGATATTTATTCGAGACAAATTCATTAATAAAAGTTATATTTTAATTATACCAACGCATGGAGTTATAATGGTTTCTGCCCACTAAAGTATATATGTGATACGCTGGTATGAAAAGTATCACATTCATCCATTGCTTTGATCAAGGTGCTTTGATATTCTTGTTCCTTGATCGAATTAATCTCGCAATACCAATGCTTGGTATCAGTAAACTTTCTTTCAATAATGTCTTTTTGGAAGTAGCCAGTTTCTTTTGATTCTAAAGACAAATGATAAATAAAAGTCAAATAAAAATGATGGATAAAGTCGTACCTTGTGTATCTGACCATTCACCAATGGGTACTTGTATTGTTTGTTCTTGAACGTTAACGAATCCCGATTGTTTCAATAGAGCATCAAGTTCACGACAAGTGTTTCGATCCAGTTCAATAACTTGATTCACTACATCACACCACTGTTCTAAGATTTCAAAGTGTGGACCTATAGGGCCATAGTTGGTATCTACCGAGATGGAAATGTTAGCTCTTTTTGAAAGGTGAATCTATATAAATAGTACCTTGTTCGTATATTTCAATAAAGCCGCCTGGCTTTAAAATGCGCATCACATCATTAAACAGACACTCCCATTTTATGGCCGGAGTATTGAAAATGGAGACATCTCTCATGATAATATAATCCACTTGGTTATCTTGTAGATCTGCCAAGCCATTTTCTCCTTTATGAAGCTCTGCATTTGAAAAGTAAAAGTTTTTTATGGTGTTTGACAAATTTGACATTGTCGCTGATTCATGGTCAATGCCTATGATCTTTGCAGTTGGGAACTCAAAGGCCAGCTCGATGCCCCAAACAGCTAATAAGAAAGTGATTATAAATGGTTAATCCGGCAAGGTTATAGTAAGTATATAAGATCGGTTATTCTTTTTTTCTGCAATGTAAAGTTACCTGTTCCACAGCACCAATCTACTATAACTGATGGGGATATTAATGGTATTTTGTAATTGCTTCCCCAAATGCGTTTAAGTAGGTAGTGCTACATATTGTGAGTATTAAAGTATTGTTCATAAGATATATGCACTATATAATATACCTGTCTATGACGTCTATATTTTAAAGTTAATACAACGTTTCTTGGATAAAACAGTTAATTTTACCTGTCTCTTTCTCGTCTTCTTTCCATACTTCTATCATTACGCATATAAAGCTCTGATAAAATCTTTTCCACTGTGTAATTAAGAGGTGCTTTATTTAGCGTAGCTGTGCTTTTGGTGTTGTCGATCAAGTTAATAGTGATATCTTGCGGTGTGTTATCATCGTCCAAGAACGACCGCGGCTTGTGTAATATGATCTGAGTATCCGCAAATTTCTCAAACATTTCTTCTCTCTCTTCCTCTCTCCTTTTTGAGTAATACTCGAGATCCAAATCACTTTGGTCATCAAAGCTACTACTACTGTTTTTTAATCTGCCTAATAATCCCTGAGGCCAAATGCTTCCATTTTCGCTCGCAGTCCATCGACTGGAAGTAGATCGAGTAGATGATATGGATAGGGAACTCTTTTTGGAAACAAATTTAGGGATCGATAGGTTGCTTGTTCTTCGTAAAGATCCTTTTCTTTTGCCGATTTCTTGGCTATTCGTGTTACCCATTGAGTTGAATGCTTGATGTTGGTTTATAAGATTAGATCAGGAATGGGAAGTAAATGAGCAACAAAAAAGAAAGAGTGCAATATATAGTAAAAGAGCTGGTATCAATATTATTATATTATTGTCAAAGTCAAGTGCTAACCGTAATGACAATGACAATGACAATGTAAGAGTAAAGAGTATTGGTATTTATGAAAGAGAGCAAGACGGAAAAGCAGTGATAAAATAGAATTCTAAATATAAACACACATAATATTACATCTTGTAGCGAAGTTTTAAACGTAGAAAAGTGCTGAGGGTCTTCAATTATAGAATGTTTAAATGGAATAGATTAAAAGATACAACATTTTATTGATGGATCGATTGGTTATCATTTTGATCACTTTAAAAATATTTTATATCATAATTGACGTCGTTTCCCTCTTGTTAATGGCCATTTCTACTTTTGATGAGTAAAATGTCAAACCCTAAAAAAAGAAGAAGAGAAAAAGGGAAACGGAAATTCATTTATCCTTATTAATGTGCTGGTTGTTCAAGTGAAACAAAAACAGAAAGAAAAAGAAAAAAGAAAAGGGAGTATTGTGCCAAGATATTAGCATAACAATATAATATGATCTATTTGTTACTTTATTTTCTTCTCTGGTAAAGACGAAGCATATTTCTGTCCAAGAAACTCTTTAGATTTTTCAACATCATGATGCAATTTCTGCTGTTCAATGTTTGGTGGATCAGTGACAATAGTGAGCATATAGGCAACTGAAGCTTGAGAGATGCCGTAGCCAATGATACCCACAACGGGTATTCTAATAATGAGATAGGCGATTGCAGAGAAACCAAACAAGACATCTTTACGAGGACTAAACCAGCGTCTTTTTTCATGGTGCGTCATGTGCATTCTCTTAAAATAAGGACCCAGCAACTCACGCACCAATGTTCTCATACCAATCAAAGCTCTCACAAGCATCATTGTTACCCAACGAGGCAAGAAACAAAAACTAATCCCAACCACCACACCTTGCGTATTGCCTAGCGATTTATAAGTCGTGTAGGCACCTTTATCATACAACACGATTAGTACACTGCGTTTTCCTCTTTTTACGTGTCATATTTTACCTGCAAGAGGAAACATGAATTGGCCAATAAACGGCGTGTATGACATAATAAGTATAACAAGACCCATTCTCAACTTTATCCACCAACGCTTTACATAAACCTTTAAATCGTCCTTGTAATTCTTTTGCTTCTTTAACTGCACCAAAGGAGCGTAATAAGGAGGGCGCTGAGGATACACTGTATCGAGATAGCGTAAGGATTCCATAAACAAAGCATCCAAAGGCTTTGAGTAAAAGTGACGCATAAACATCAATCCCAAGAGCGGAATAGACGCAACAACCTCATCTATTGTCTCTCTAACAGACTCGAGCATTTCCTCTTTTCCGCGGACATCTTCGGCCAGCGTATACCACCATAATGATTGGATGAAGTGGATAGGAATAGTGACAACAATATAGCTGAGTCCATACAGCACAAAGGACATAATTGAAAGATAGATAAACACTCGAAGGAACTTTTTGTTATGCAAAGCCGGATTCCTGACTGTTATTCGAATGCCTTGAATGGCATAAACCACCCCATTTTGTAAGCCTTCTATTGTCCACCTTGCCATGCCCACAATAATAAAAATAAAAATAATAATAAAAAAGAAAATAATAAAATAAAAATAATAAAAAAGCTATTTTTATCTCTTTGTGACTTTGAGTACATCCAACACTTCAGGATTGATCCATCAAGTTGCAGCTGATGACAAATCAGATTGTATTGTTTATAATATGTTTATTGCTGCTATGGTGATATCATGATATTAAGACTCTTATTGTTCTGCTTGCTTCTTTTCCCATTCAGCAGGTGTATACGATTTCTACGTGATAATAATAACATAAGTATCTCTTTGTTGGCCCTGGTGTTTGTTTGTTTACCTGAGTAAAGGCGTGCACTTTACTGATCTCTTCCTTGAGTGCTTCATTCACAAGCTTGTGTCTGGCTAATAAACGCTTTCCTTCAAAAATAGGAGACACGATGATGACTTCAAACATTTGACCACAACCAGCTGATAAGTCCTCAACAGCCTATTGGTAAAGTAGAAGGTTTTGAGTTATATTAACAAGTAAAAAAAGAGGCTTCATAATTGACAACATACAACGTGCTGTGCTTGAAGACGCTCTGTGATGGCTGTTTGGAGAGAGTCGACGGTGATTCCTGAATTGGTTGACATATTGTAATAATGGTGTGAATAGGAAAAAAAAAAAAAATAATAACAAAAATGGGAAACTTTTGTTTCGGAGGCGAATGCAAAAACGAACAAATGAGAACAGTCACTTTCTATTCCCGTTCGCCATCAAACCACATATTGCTGTCTTTCTCAAGGCTTTAACGGTGAGGGATTAATCCTGTGGTATCACCCATTGAAGAATCATAAAAGCGTAAAATGGGGTTATATTGAAGCATCTAAATTGATCCTATTTATTATCATCATTAATACTAAAAAAAGCACTACGAGGGGATATTTAAGCTGGCTCTTTATTTATTTTTGATTTGAAATGCCAGCGCTTCATCCAGTTACAAATGCTATATACTTGTTTAAATCAACTATTGATTGGTTTTCACTACTAATTTAGGAAAGCTCATTCAAAATACAATAAAATAACAATAAAAAAGACGTTTTGAGTTCATATCATATTTAAAATACAAAAGAAACAGCAAGTCTTTACCGAGGGAGCTTTATTCAAAAAGATTTATGTCATCTCATTCAAGCAAAATTGAGTGATATTTATGCAAGGCGGATGGGCAAACTATTACATATAAAAAAAATAGGGGTGATGTAAGTAAATGGATGATACATGCAATACATAGAAAGTATTTGCAGTGCATTTTAAAATCGTTCTAAACACTATTTCCACTTTCGAGTGTTTATAATATGATGTATTATTATGCAAAACACTTCAGCGGCATAACGTTGGGATGCTACATGTTATGATGATGTTGATTATTGGATTAGAGTAAACCTGAAAAGTAGATTATTGTAGAATACTTTAGTATCTATTATTGCATTTTACAAAAGAAAAAAAACAAGCCATTAGAATACCTAGTATTCAATTTTAATATCAATCATCGTTGATACTCACGTAAACAATCTCC
>VCJG01001873.1:4288-18633 GCA_024140375.1 Backusella westeae | reverse complement strand
AAAAAAAAAAAAAAAAAAAAAAAAAAAAAGAAACAAAATTTATAATGTAAATTCGGAATTTAAAGTGCTTTTTGCCTCTCTCAGATTTCTAAAGAATTTTATTATTTGAAAACCAAACAAAAAAAATCTACCACAACTCGAGCATATCACTAGGCCACTCTCCTTTATTACGTGATTCCCAGTAGTCACCATTGTATTCCCAAGTTATGCTATCTGGTTTAAGCGTAAACCACATTGGAGTGTGTGTTTGATTGTTCATCTCGTAGTTTTTGCGGCGTTCACGTTGGTTTTGCTCTATTCTGACCTTTTCATCTTCTGCCTCGTTTAATGATCCTTTTAGAAGAAAAGAATTAGTATTTGAAGATCCATAGTGCATAACTCTCTTAAATACCCCTTACCGTTTTCAAAAAATCTCTGATCTGGTCTATACCGAGTATCTGTTTTTGGTATTTTATCCTTCTCCAGCTCTGTGATTTCATTCAGTTCCATACAGTATTGAGTGAATCCATAATAGTCAGGGTAATTAGGTATATTAGGTGTTCCCGATCGCCATATAACCGCATACTGGTCTGGTCCAAGCTCTTCCGAAAGGGTATCACTCCATTTCCCGCTTACCCTCTTTTCAAATTTACCGTTTGCATTATAAAGCTGGGCAACAACGTTGCTGCGATCCGACACGGTTCCAAAAAAACCACCACCCGTAGCCTCCTTGAATGTAACAACAGCATATTCTCCCGTGGTATGGTTGGTAACCTTCATCTCTCCGACATGATCGAGGTATTTGGAACCGGCAACGATATTACGCACCCAACTGGACGGTCTTGTAAATGTGTATTGCTCTTCTACGTTTCCCAATTTGAGTATAATTTCACTGCACCCCTCAGATACCAGTTCCATCGATTTTCCCCAGAACTTGGTTTTTCCAAAATTTGTTTGATTTACTTTATAATGTTTAGATTCTGCACACGACTATAATAACAGGTTTCTCATCAGCAATCCCCTCTCTCCTATTTTGATATTTTTTTTCCCCCTCCTTACCGCCATAACATTAGGATGGTGCGATACTTTTTCCGAAATAAATCTAAACCCTTTATCCGGTCGTATACATTCATATGTCTCACCCAAGAGGGGATTGAATGGCTTTCTTCCAATACGGAACTGTGAAGAAGCATATCCTGAAATAGCAAATGCGGTAACATACATCAATCGATCCATCACATTTTTTTCACATGCTGCTTTATCCAATAACTCAGAGTACTCCATTTCTTCACATAGCCGTTGTAACAGGTTGATGGGCTCGTTTAGACTAATGGGCATCGAAATCGTGGATAAATCCTTGCCAATGTTTTTTCGTAGTATCCCAAGAACTGAAATATTGTGACCGGAAACTGGATGAGGAAGTATTGTCCTTCGTGTAATTGACAATAAATTGGTTGCTTGTAACGGATCAATGTGAATGGATTCACCTTCTAATCCTGTGGTGGTTAATATACAAGAGTAGATATCTTGGTGTTTCTTACCTTGTTCTTCTTCATCTTCACCTTCAGAATCGGTCACAGATGATCCGTTGATCATATCCTCTTCCTCTTCATCATTACTTATTAAGAAATCCTCGGCATCAAAGTATTGCTCTGATTGGGTGCCTGTCCTAAACGAGTAAAAACTTGCAGATCGATTCGATAGGAAATTTGCACCTTGATATAGATAATTTTTATTAAATCAAGTAAGAACCGATGAGGAACCAAAAATAAAGTTGTACTATCTTACCTGAAACGCCTGGAATACCAAGAGCATGGATGCTTGATTGTTGATTAGAATGTAACATTGATATTTTTTCTCTATAGTCAGTGATAAGTACAAGTGATTGGTTGATTTTTTCGGGCATGGAGAGATGACTAAAGTTATCCTCGTTTTGGAGCGGTGCATTGGACGACGGTGCTCTTTTAAAGGGAAATCTTTTTTTCACACTTGCAGGTGATACGGTCGGTGATAGTAATCCTAATGAATGACCAGGATAATAATCAGCATTGAAGACACCTGCCTCTGATAACAGCGATTTTAACGACTTGATTTCGTTTTCCATTTCCATCAATGTCTGGGCAATTGGATCCTCATCCTCTCCTGTCTCCAACGTGTTTGGTATCGATGTCTTTTCCCATTGATTATTTCCAGTGATGGCTCGTCGGTAGCGAAGACACTGCATCCATTTTTCAAAATCTGCATTTGAAAGTGCCTTTATATGGAAAATGGTGGTACCCGAATCAAGGTGAATGATTTGCTGCTTCATTGAAATGGAAACAGTCGCCAGCATGATTTGTAAAAAGCCACGTTTAATTCCTCCTTTTTTGACCGAATATGAAAGAATGCCTGATGGTGATAGTTCAAACCATCGCTTTGCCCACCCTTGCATTCTCTTTCGTCGCTTTTTTAACAACCAACCGCTCATATCACATGGATCATCTAAACACAGACTTTCGTCGATCGGCTCGTCGCTTGTCACGGTAAAGTTGAGTGTTTTTGATGTGTTTCTAGAAAACATGTTGTCTAAATTATAGTATTTTTTTCTTTTTTAATATGCAAAAAAAAACAGCCTAATGTTGATTTTTCATTTAGTTACCAAACAGTAATATATAATTGCCAGGTTCTTCAGCTACATAAGAGCCGCAAATGGCTTCTTTCGATGAGTGCACCTGGTCTACAGGTATTAGCTCCACAAAGTCTTTATCTAGTAAATTCACAGAAGCAGCGGATGACTTTCGTCTGCGAGCCAAGATAGAGGATGATGATGACGCCTCAATAGAAAATGTGGTGTGGGTGGGTGATGCTGCGCAGCTTCTTTTGATCAAATCTACAGAAGGAGGAAATAATTCGTCGCCGTCTGGACAAGGAGTTTGTATTGTATTCTGTTCACGACTACCAAGGTTCTCATCATTGACTTTGATACGCAGGTGAGATATCTTTGGTAATGAAAGATTTCTCTTTTTGGCCCTTCCTTCATCAAACGATCCACGCACTGGGGGTAGTGATGGTTCTTCAAAGCGAATAGGATTTCCTTTTCGAAAATAAAGTCCAAAGCAAATACTCTTTTTCTTGGTGGAAAAGGTCCAATTTAATGTTGTATGCGCCTTTTGAATATAGATGTGATGCTCATATACACTTCGTGGCTGAACGCGTATTTCTGGCATTGTATTAACAATAATTTACATGGAAAGAGAAGAGAGAGATAAAATAGACAAATAGTTATTTATATAAAAAGGGATGAAGAAAAAAAAAGGTTTTTTTTAGGAGCTGATAACATGACTCCTTTTTTTGTTTTTTTTGTCCACCACAAAGTTGGATATCCTCACCTCCTCCTATTTTTTAAATCAATCACTTTTGTTTGGAGCTGTTTTGTATGTGTCAAAATTTAATAACAAACAATGGATACAAAAAGAATTCCAGTGCCATTAGTACGATCCGACATCAAACCATTTTCCTTGTGTATCATTAAAAAGGAAAGTCGAGTATCAATTATCCGGAAGTATAATTTACAACATTTTATATTTTGGTCATATAGATATAGTATCTCTATTTGACAACAATTATAATGCTATTGATATGTTCTACCTATAAACTGCTAATATTGTTTTCATGGTTAATAGTTAAACTTTCAGATATTTTTTGAATTTTTTAAGATGAAACAAGTTGCGAAGACACTTAATAAGATTTTTATCATCCATCATTAATAGATAACGGCTCGTTTTCAAATTGATTTTCACATTAAAAAAATACCATTATTTTGGACTTTAAAGACTCAAAACCATTTAAATAGATATTATTCTGTAAATCAAGTTATGGAGTCAATAAATATTGACATCCGCCTCGGTCGAGCGTTTCAATAATAATTTAGAGTTGCTTTTTTGTGCAGATCTCCCACGAATGTTGATGCTCCCGATTTGTTACAGAATTTTATTAGGGGAAGATGAATTTCCCAATTTTTATACAGTTTCAAAATAAAGCAAGGAAAACATTAGCTGGTTAACAACAAGTTTATTTTTAAAGAGTTCAATAAATAGCATTTTTAAGGGTAGAACCATACATAAGCATGGATAGAGGTTTAAGAAGATAAAGCGAGAGCCAATCAAAATACTAGCAAACACTTGATAAAGCGTTGTCTGGTGCATGCTGTTGGTATTTTTGGCTCAGATTCCTACATATTTGACAGAATTCTTATTGGAACAACATCATTATTTTCTAATTCATTTATTAAAATTTCATAAATGTTGGTGTATTTATATTTAAAGGTGTTTGTGTTGCGAAGCTAAGCAAAAAAAAAATAATAGTAGTAGTAATGGTAGTAATAAAAAAAAAAGCAAATGGAGTTGAAAATTCAAAAACATACGGAGAAGGAGTTATAGATGGTTTTTTTTTGAAATTTTTGGGCGTTTTTCTTCTCTAATTAATTGGGCATAGTTGACTGGTTTGATTTGTTACTGTTGTTGTTTTACTTATTTACCATAAGGTGGCTAACCGATGATAGATTCAATGATTTCACTTGCAAGTTTTGCGTTTTGTAAGACATTGATTGATAAAGCACCAAAAGTGGGATCTCCTAAAGCTGAGAAACCAATCTTTTCCAACACCATCTTTTGGCTTGTTTTTCTGTTGGAATCAAGGAAGGCTGAATCTGAGCATGCTGTTAAGAGAATGGATTTAACAGACTCAATAATAGGCTGACTGGTGCTACTTAGTACAATTTGATTCATCTTTGGAAGCAATGTATCATATCTATATTTGTAACACAAGTGTGTTAGATTTTACATAGTTTTGAAAGGATATAAAAAATGACTACTTACACAATAGTAAACACTTCAGGCATAGAAATAGCAGCTTCAGCTAAGAGACCATACAAGAAAAGCTTTTCATTCATATTATCGGCCATTTGTAATTGATTAGCCAACATCGATATAAACAACAGAGCAGTCGTCTCATCAGTGATATCCAATCTATCGAAAATGCCGTCATAACCAGGTTTGAAAGTAGAATACTCATCATCAAGATCAGTTGCATCAAAATCGGGTTCAGATAAGCCAGCTAATCGGAGCACTTCTTTTAATGACTCGTTCTTTACTGCAATAGGTAAGAGACCAGCTAAATAACCTAGATTCTGTGATTCTACCATGCTAGTGGTATCAGAGTGTCTACATTCAATGTCTAAAAACGTTGTTAAACCTTGGAAGATAATTTCCTTCGAGTTACTATAACGAAGTCCCTTTAAGAGAATACTTGTTATGGCAAAGGAAAAGTGGGTATCAAAGTTAACTCCACACAAAGTGTCAAGTTTACGTGAAATCTCGACCATTGGTTCACGAGCAGCTAGCAAAACATCTACAACACGGTCACCTGCAAAGTAATCATTCGCATCAAGCGCACGTAAAATAGCAAGTAACAGTTCAACAGCCATAGAGAAGGTAGGACCATTATTGACCTCAACCAATGCTACAGCAACCCAGAACAGTGAGAGAAGATAACGCGAGTCTGAAGGTAAACTTTCAACAATATTCTTCAAGCACATCATGATACTTAAAACTAAATTGGGATCAGATTCATTAAAGATAGCAAGAGCACCTCTTAAAGCAACTAGGATTTGATAGAGCAAATCATCATCCACCTCTTCACGACCAAGGCAGCCTAACACAACAAATGCTTGTGGTTGGATAGCTGGGTTAAATTGGAATGCTGTACTTGCTACCAAACTCATCCATCTTGCCCTCCAGACATTTGCCATATCTATAATTATTTATATGTATTAATAACTTTGAACTACTCATTTAAACGATTTTTAAATCAGATCTTACCAGCAGAAGGAGCGCTATATGTTAACACCTCCAATAAATTGTTTACAATTGTTTCCAAAGCATGGAGAGTTACCGGTTCAGACACATCATTCAAAGTATCTTGGGTGATTGTAAAAGCATTTGCATGAGGCTTGAATAAACCAAAAAGCAAGCGATACTTTGTATCAGATACTTCACTCAAAATAAGCTGAAGTTTCTTCACATTGGCTTCATGGATAGGCATTGAGGTACACAACGACTGAATAATATTGACTACTAAACCATGAACAGAAGCTCGGATGATGGTTGGTCCAACACCCACAACCAATGATACAATATGGAAAATCTCAGGGACGTAACTCTTGACGGGCCCTCGATTATTAAAGGAGAGCATCAAAACAAATCGAATCAAGATGGCAATTTCATTCCACGTCCAGTGTTCAGTCAACGATCTTGTGGGTTTGAACGATGTCTTTTGGAGCACTTTTCTCAATCTTGAAATAACCTTACCACGAACAGCTACATTGGAAAGAGTCACAAATGTATCAGCCATTGCTTCGGCTTGAGGTGAACCAACACCGTGCTCGATTGAAAATTGAACAAATGTATCCAATACCAAGTTGAGGATGTCATCAACCTGACCAATCGTTTTCCAAATCTTGGCCTGAACAAGTTTATACATCTAATGACAACAGGTTGAGTGTATGAAGTAAAATGTTTGGCCACTTTTTTACTTACATCAGTACGTTCGACTGTCAAATCAATAAGGTTTCTAATCACATCCTTCGTCTTTTGAGTATCTTGATCATTGTCAACAGTTGCGTTTTGGCAGAATCTTGATAAATTAGGCAACCAAGGCATCATATAATCCAAACACAAGTAACGCAAAGGTTCGCTTGATTTTCTGAAACCACTGAAGCATTCATTCAAGAATTCAAGAGTCAAACCTGGTTGGTTTTGAGCAATCTTTTCACTAATATTAACAATAAACGTGGTACTGTTTGCAGGAAGACAAAGATCTATTTTCAAAAAAAAATAAAACTAGTGAGTATTATACTTTTTTTCACACATACATTTATATATATATATATATATATATATATATTACCTCTGGCATCTAGCAACTGGTTGCCAACATCAAATTCAAATGAGTTACTGAGAGCATATAAAAGATTATATGCAGCAAGACGTAAACTAGGATCATCATTTCCAATATTGAGAAGTGCCATGTTGAGTAATTTTCCAGGAACATCGTTGGGTCGAATTGTTTTTTCAGATATGTTATTGGGATTTGACATTTCTAATCGGCGCTTGTTATGACGAACGTGCTATACAGAAGAGTAGTCTAAGCAAAATGTCCGCTTTTTTAAATTTATATAACTTACATTAACAATAGCATCTCGCTTAACGGAAGAGAAAACATGTTGTGATTTGCCCTTATTGTACTTGAAATGGAATTCATTTGTATTTTCTTGGCTTCTTGTATTTGGCACAATGGTGATATCTTCAATATCGGTAATCAAGTAAACGTCGTTGATAACAGTACTAACACCGTACAGGAATTCTTGCTTTCTAACAGTCATCACTTGGACGTATTCTGAGCTTACTTTAACAGTAATAGGCGTATTGACTTTATATTGAGATATTCTGTTGACAGGATGGAACACATGGCATTGCTCAGTATCCAAGGATGCTAAAAATTTAAATAGTTAAAGCATATGTATTGACATTATAGACTATATATATATATAGTACTTACTTGTGGACTTGGGAAGTCGAATTTCACTTGGATTCACATATTCGTACAATTCAGCCATTGTAACAGCAAACACAATACGTTTAGCCATCTTGTGTGTCAGTGGACGAGGCAGCTTTTTAACATATTTACGAAGATGAGAGTTTGGATTATACACGAGAATATTAGAAATATTATCGTAGGCATCAAAAGGTAACAGTTGAATAATTTGATTCACCCATTGGTTAGGGATTTCATTTGCTCCTGAGAAAAGAGTGGTATCAACAATTAACTCGAGACTTTTGTTTTGTGCCCTTTCCATAATCTAATGAATAAAAGAAAAAAAAATTAGCTCTGAAGCTAAACAAAACAAGGGATAAGAGAGAAAGTATACCTGAAGCATATGATATACCAGTAATTCAAAATCAATACTATCAGCAACGATGTTGCGAGTAATGAAATAGAAAACGGGTCTATTAGCCTTGGAAACACCACCTTCATAGAAAATGTTTTTAGAGACAATTGAATCCACACTGCGATGACTGTTACGACGCATGAATTCCGCATAGAGCTGGTTTGCAGCAGCAAAAGTGTAACTTCTAAGCCCGCTAAACTCCTGCTTGGATATTTCAGGAGGGCGACCTAAGCGAGCC
Source organism: Backusella westeae (assembly GCA_024140375.1). Classification (NCBI taxonomy): domain Eukaryota; kingdom Fungi; phylum Mucoromycota; class Mucoromycetes; order Mucorales; family Backusellaceae; genus Backusella; species Backusella westeae. The sequence continues at coordinate 10,429 of VCJG01001873.1, read as the reverse complement.
ATTAAATTCAAGAAGGCATCGAATTGGCGCTTCCAAACGGATGAGCGCTCTTGATCAGTTGCCTGACGAATTCTTCTGGTAGCCAATTCTCTTGAAATACGTTCCAAGTTGTCAGAAAGTACACGATGAAGACAGCTGTAGTCCTTATCCTCCATGGGTCTGATTTCTGGTGCAAAGTATTCTGGTGCACCATTGGTATCAAGCTTGGGTGGGGGAACGTTAGAAATCTCTCTCAAAAAGTTGGTGACCTTGTATATGTTGCCAGTGACAAAGTCATTGAAAACAATCATGAAAGTTTCTTTAGCACCAAACAGAACATTGTTTGCCAAGTTTTGAATAACCTTTGTGGCAATAAGATGACCACGCTTCATGTCACGCGACACCACAACGTTTGGCTTGATAAGGCCCTCAGATTCAGGAGATACAATGGCAGGACAGAAGAATCTCAAGAAAATAAAGGCACCAACAGCGGTATATTTGGCTTCTGGATAGCGTTCACGGACAGAAGTAAGAATGCAATGACATACTTCTCGGAAAGCCCTTTTTTAAAAAAAAATGGTCTGATTAATATCCTTACTCATACGATATGTACAATAACATATTAACAGTTCTTTTTTACCTGGGAGCTTCATCTGCAGAAGCACAAATTGCATTAAGGAACAGCTCGGTGGCATTTACAACATTCTCCTTATTTCGGGAAACATCTTCACCTGGACCAACCTTGGAAGGGTCCAATTCAAAGGTTCTTTCCTCTGGTGGCTTCTCAGATAACTTTTGGAACACAGGCTGGAGAACTGATTTGACATAATCCGATCCGTACTGCTTTGCAAACACAGACAAGAGTCGTGTAGCAATACTTGTTCTTCTTAAAAGTTCTGTCTCACCGTCTATAATATGTGTTTGATTAGTATAGACGTACATGTACCAGCACGTAATTTTATTATGGAATTCTTTTTTAATTTACCTGTATTAAGCACTTCTTTTTGAATCACTGCCTTCAATAATACAAGAGCCTTTCCACGAGATGAAAAACAAGCCAACAGCGCACTTGCTGCATCATCGATATCAGCAGCCGGACACACATCACAAAGTGAAAGTGCAATATGAAGATCCATACCCACCAACATCTAGTTTAATAATTTGCATAATTTACATATATGTATGAGTACCAAAAGTGTCTAAAGAAAAAATAAAAATAAACTTACATCAACAAGCTTTTCGTAACGATCCACAATGACATTTTCGGCAAGACTTTCGAACTCAGCACCTTGGTTTAAAATATTTGTGAGGACCTTCATAAAAGCTGTACGCATTTGAGGATCATCATGGTAACCCATAGATAGAGAATGCTTCAGACCAGCATCCACATTCGAACTTAAAAGGTTAGACATGGCTAAAATGGTGCTCTCTTTTAATGGTGCCAGATAGGTTGACATGTTTTCTTTGCTCTAAAATAAAACAAGTTAGATCCAATTACGTAGCATGAATATTTAATAAAGGTTACCTTAACAATAGAGTGTGCTGAATCGGCAAAATTGCGACCTCTGTAGCTATCAACTTCATTCTAATACATTGTAAAAAAATGTATTCAAATTAAATATAAAAAATAAATAAATAACCAAGTACGCTTTTATAATTTACCTCTGAATCTCGACATCTATTCAACAATTTCAAGAAAAATGCAAAGTACTTGTAGAATATTCTACTCTTAATTTGTGCAGAATCTACTTCATGGACAGGATCAGATGATTGTAGTGGTAGTTGATGTAAAAGCCCGACGATTGTGTTCAAGCATGACAAATCCAGCTCACGGTGTAACTTTTCACTTTGAGTTGTCTCGAAAGAAGAATACTGACTGGTTAAATCAGGTTTCTAAAATGAACCGTCAGTATTGTTATCAATGACATAAAGAAAATCATTAGAATATAATAAAAAAAAAGGGGGGGTAATGAAAAAAGGAGGTGAAAGTGCGCATCTTACCAAGGAGAAATCGCTTGTCCATTCTACAATAATTTCTAATAGTTTGTTACGCAATTTGAATTCCTGTCTAAGTGTTACTTTATCCTTTTTAGTCATTAGAACCTCTGTTAACTGGCAGAATTTAATTTTGATTTTCAAGGCAGTTTGTCCGCTTCCAAGCTTATTCAAATATTTGGCGTATTGGTTGATCAAACTACTGAAATCCACCGTGAGTAAATTCTCCACTGATCCTTCCATGCGGTCAAGAATCAATTTTAGGACACTGATCGCTTGTTCAACAAAGAGGGTGTTACGTGTGTTACAAATGGGATCACCATCTGGACCAAAATGCTTTGCCAACACCGTTTCCATATATCTAAATAGCATTGGATAGAGTGCAGGTGATAGATCGGTTCCCAAAATTTCCTTGACCCATTCTCGTACAACAATGTTATCACAAAGTAATAAATCAACCATATCAATGACAAAACGATTGACCATGGAAGATGACTCGGTAGGGGCTGAGATGCGTCTGTATGCTGGATCATTTAAGCCGCTGCGTGAACTTGATGCAGGTGAAGAAGGTGTAGCGGTTCCAGCATCAGCCATCAAACAAATTCCACCCAAAGCAGCTAAAAATCCAGCATAGTTTTGCCATTCTGTTGATTTATCATCGTCAAGTGTCATATCCATCCTATTTACTGAAGATTGAATGATTGTGCTGGCCTGTCGGTTTGCAGTGTTATTTCTCAACTTGTCATGCCATGCCTGGCCAGGACGTTTAGCACTGTTATTGCCGTTATTATTACTGCTATTACTACCGTTATCTGATGCCTCATCCTTTGCTTCATCGTGTGATTTAACCATAGATGGTGTCATGTATTTCCATCTCTTGTATGTCTCTTCCCAAGCAGCCAAATTACCGGGAGCATAGTGTGACATCATCCTTAACAAACGTCGAATCTGCTTTTGTTGGGATTTACGACCAGTGACGATACCGGTGTTTGATGATAGATCACGATAAATCGGCAAATTCTCTATAATCATCAAGATAGCTTGGTGGGGATCATCCGTGCTATCGGAGAGTTGTGCTTCTGTACAAATATGGCCAAAACATGCGATTGCTGCTGAACAAATTTCAATATCAGATGAACACAGCAATACCAACAGTGCCACTTCTAAACCAATCGATGCTTGTAACCGCTCCCTGGCATCTGATCCATTCATTGCAATATCCTTTTTGACATTAATAAAAAGTAAATAAATAAGAAATATAAGAAAACAATGGTAATATAAATGTGTATGAGTGATTCTTTACCTGATGTAAACGTAAGAACTCGTTTCGAGACTCCAATAATCGCTTTAGTAATTCAAGTAGTCTTTTTAAGCCATCGTCTCGTTCTCTATTGTCCAGCAATTGTTTTGCAAGAGTAAATAAAACTTGGGAGGAAATCTTCCAGAATGATTCCATAAACTGGCGAGGAGGGCCCCATTTTGTAATATAATCGGGAGAATGAAGTTTAAATAAACACATGGCTGCGGAGTCTCTTACGTACTGATTTGGCTCACGTAAACAGTTTGTGATGGCAACCATGACGATTGAATTCTTTTCAAAACGGTCATCACTCTCGCCCTATTTTTTTTAAATAAAAAAAAACATTGATTTTACAATGATGATGATTTGTTATTATGGAGTCTATTTTATTTATATTTTTATTTGTGAATCGTTGATTGCTTACACTGATGGCCAAATAAGGATCGATTTGATAAAGTCGTAACATGTCTAGTACTAATTCAAGACGTTCTCCATTTGGATCCACCCGCACATCTTTTTTGGATTTCTTATCATTGTTTGCACTGCTTATGATGGTTTTTCGTCCATTCGATCCGTAATTGACTCCGTTTGGATCTGAGCGAGAGAAATCTTTGCTTGCGAAATCAATAAAAAGTTTGCGTAACGGACCACTTAATGAGTCGTATAAAGTCGTAACAGAAGGATTCCACGGTAATCGATTATCCTCGGATGCAATTGCAAGACAGGCTTTAACAAGACTGATTTTAAACAATGTAGGTGCCCTATCGTCAAGACAAGCAGGGAAAAGACTGCGCATTGCATTTCTGGGATTTAAGCGGAACATTGCAACCAAGCAGTCGGCTAGTAAAGAACGGTGATCAATAATAATACCGAGACTGCTCATCAAACTGTCGGCAATCAATGGCTTTTCTGGATCAAAGAGCTGCTCTTTCAATTCAATTTCTACATCAGGAACAATATGACGAAGCGCTGAAGCATCTGTTTTAGAAACATATGTTGCTGCTTTACAAATATCCACATAACAGATTGCTGCCAACTCCGCCATTCGACCAGCACTTAACGACTTTTTTAGTGTTGTCAGGAATACCGCCTTTGTTACAAAAAAAATTAGTTTCCAACCCCATTGTATATCATCTTTGTTTTACTTTACCCTTTTCATATTTACAGGTCTGCTCGCATCAGGGGTGGCTGACGAATACAGGATATCGGGACAGAGTATAAGCAGCATGGTTTGGAGCGGCCAAAAGATGGCCTTTTTTCTGGTTGTGTCTGCTAAAGATAAGCATATTTCAAATAAAATATCAGGACCACCCTCTAGACGCTTCTGGCCCTGGCATAACTGCATGAATTCTCCGGGATAAGTTTCAATCCATCCCCAAATGGCTCTACGCAATATAGCAGCTACAATAAGCTGGGCTGATTTTTTCAAACCCGAAAAACTAGAACAAAATTCTATGTGTCCAGTTCGAATTGATGATAATTGTTAGTATCACTGCTTTTATTTAAATTTCTTCCTTCAATATGCCGCGAAATTAGCGTTTCCCTCCCCCTCTCTTGCTAAACAACAATTACCTGACAACACTGCACTGAGACGCTTTGCATTCAATGAGCAACATTCCAATAATCTCATATCAGATGTTTCTGGGTTTTCATCGGATGAAGTTGATAGATAATGAATGCGTGTTCTTATCTTTGTGAAGACTACATTCCAATTGCTTGCACTCAAATAAGCGACGACACGACTTGAAGCCTTATAAATATCGAGTACAATATCAGCGGATGTCCTTGATATGTTTGCAGCTGTATAATATTCTGTTCGCATTATTTGAGTAACATGATTTGTGGTGTGTCCATACTCCCTTTCTTCCATTATAGTTATTTGCTGCATAATGCGACCGACTGCATTGATTATACTTTTTGCCAATAGATCATCAAAAGGTGGTGGATCTTCAATCTCTATGGGAAATGGTGGTTCTGATGTGGACCATCGATTGTGTTGATTGGCGCTATCAAAACTGTGAATAGAGCTCTCGTACCCACCTGCCAATGATGATGCTCGCACAGAGCCAGTCTCGGTCTTACTATCACGAATATAATGCCAATGATGCTGCATGCATGCCGATAACATGCGGAGAACAAAAAGTTGAGACTGCAGGTTTTCGAGAGGAAAGTGATCCTCATTTGCAGACATCTATTGTCAAGCAATATGCATTAATACTTCCAATTCCAACCCGAGAAAACAGACGCTACCTTTATTCCATCGAGTAAATTGATCAGGGTGCTTGCAATTGTCGGTAAGCGAAATTTCGACAATTCAATTAAAGCAGCAACTGTAATAATATAAGTAATAAGTAAAAGACATTGAGCTCCAATCATGTTTCATTCTCCACTTTTAGTACCTCTAAATTATGATTGGTTAGTCAACAAAATGGAACCAAAGTAAAAGCAAGACAACAAAAACAAAATACAAAAAAAATACTCACGTTTGAATGACAAGAGGGTCATTTTCCAACACTTCCAACTTCTTTCCACTATTATTTGGTAGCTATACATCGATTTGATTGGTTAGAAGATTTGCTCTTTTACTACCTTCGCGATGTGTTTTTACCCTTATAAGTATACGGTTTACTAAACTTGCAATAAGTTTAGTGTCTGAGCTCATTTTCTATATCTATATCTCTTTAGTCTGTATGTAAAATGGTGAACAGAATCAACACATAAAGATGAACCGAATTAGAGTAAAGGAATTACTATTATTAAGGAATTATAAAATATATTAAATAAGCTGAAATATAAATGATTGGTGATGGGGCAGTACGAGATGAAGTTAATGGAAAAGAAAAAAGAATGAAAGGTACCTTTCCAGA
>VCJG01001868.1:12225-24451 GCA_024140375.1 Backusella westeae | reverse complement strand
TTTTTTTTTTTTTTTTTTTTTTAACATTTCTCTTTCTTTAATCTGATTGGATCGTAGTCATCACCAGGAACAAGCTATTCTTGCTGTTTCATAACATTGAATCGAGATGAGCAACCTTTCTTGTGATAACCCAAAGTGCATTATATTCTTATCCAAGACTTTAACTCAATTACATTAATGGTATTTAGCACGCCACTTTTATTCCATTTTATATGCTTTTGCATTGCAGCCCTTAAGCAATCATGTTGGGTGTTACCAAATAGTGACCAAAAGTATTTTTACTTTTTTTTTTTATATATAAAAATGCTTCTTGTCTACTAATACTCATTAAAAGTTGATGGTGGAAAATCTTGTTTAGACTCTTTTAAACGAAGTAAAGATGGTTTATTATCGGATAAATGTATTTTCTTCTTAAAAATAACTTTTTGATTTTGTGATCTTTCTCACGAATCACAAGTCACCTTGTATTTGTCATCGCCTGCCCCACACCAATAAATAGCACAAAGTCATTTTATTTAACCCTGACTCATTTACTTGTTTCCCTTACTGATCATACGCGAATGCTACCCGCTGTGTATCTCAATCAGAACGCATTGAGATGGGTTATATGTTAAAAGAGGTACAGCAACTGTATCTATTGTTTTGTTGTGGCAAAATAGAATAAGGTGTACTGTCTATAATCAGCATGGTTACTTAAAAGCCCTACTATTTTTCATGCAAAAAGGTACAAGCTTATTTTTTTGGAACTCCGTGTTTCTCTAAAATATATAAAAAAACAATCCCACCTCCATTTTCTCTTCCTTCTTTATTACAATAAAATGACCTCCGACACCTCATCCAAATTCTACTACGGCAACGGCTCTGTATTTGCCTATGTTGCCGCACTTTTCATCTACGAAAAGGGTGTCGAAAAGAAATTTGAGTTTGTTCCTGTAACAATGGGCAAGGATAACATTGCACCATGGTATATTAAACTCAATCCCAAGGGGCAGGTACCTACCTTGGTCCATAAAGGAAAATCAATCCCAGACTCGTTTGATATTGGTGTTTACCTCGATAAAACGTTCCCACCTGCCAGCTACGCTACCAGTGATCCCGAGACCGTGGCCTTTGTCGAGAAATGGAGACAGCTGCGTGCATTGGCGCTGCTCGCTGGTCGAAAGACGCCCACACAGGATATCAGTCAGACAGAAGAGACGTTGAAATACCTAAAGGAACAAGCGCTCGTTTACGCAAAGGAAAACCCCGACATTGATTACACTACACGTCTTGCCAATCACGATACTCGCGCCCTCTCACTTGTCGATCATGAAACCTATCTCGCACACAAGGACATGGCAGAAGAGTTACTAAAGGAGACAGATGCTTTGCTCGAGAATAGAGATACAATCCTGCCACAGGGAAGAACCATTGCGGATGTTTATGTTGTTGGTTACTTTTATTGGATGACACGAAGATTAGATCCTGAATTTTTGGCACAGTTTAAAAATGTGAATAGGTATTTTAAAAAGGAAAGTGCAAAGGACACTTTTGTTCGCGCTTTTGAAAGTAAATGGTAATCTTGCTCAAGATAAAAAGGAAATAAAAAAGTTTATGGAGTATTTTTATATTTATATCTTAATTTAAAAAGTGGTGATTGAGATAATGTGAAGACTTATTTTTTAAAAAAGAATAAATGTCTTTATTGTTTGAAAAAAAAAATGTTGAAGAGAATGAGAGAGAGAGAGAGAGAGAGAGAATTGTATCAAAATACAGCTTTGTTTACTTCTTCAAAGAAGCAATATAGTCCTTCAAGTTGGGTCTGTTTGCAATTGCCTTCATGAATCTATCAATGTTGGGGTACTCAGCGACAGAAGGAGCACCAGTGTGTTGACTGTCATCAATGATATGATAAAGCATAAAGTCAGCATAGGAGATCTATTTATTTTAAAAAAGTCAAATTAAACACAACACTTTCACCTTTATTCTTTTATCTTACCACCTCGCCCAATAAATAAGGACCATTGTTTTTGGCAAGAGCTTCATCAAAAATCTTTACTTGTGCAGGGAAAGACTCGGTATTATACTTCTCAATAGGTGAGGGCTGTCCCTCAACAGTAGGTAATCCACCAAAGAGAGCCAAACCCCATTGTCCTCCCCAGTCATAGATACCATCAGAAAGAGCATCGACATACTGAGCCTCATCATCATTTTTACCATCATACTTTCCAAGCTTCTTGGCCAAAAAGCGAAGAATGGGAGCCGCCTTTCCGTAAACTTTACCATTGGCCTCCAAGTAAGGAAGGGTAGGCTGAACAAGTCCCTTGGCGGTATAATCGGCCTTGGTTTCCTTGAATTTGGCAAAGTCCAATCTGACATACTCATAGGGTAATCCAGAATCCTTGAGTAAAAGGTTACAGCTTTCACCACGACCCATTGATGCTTGTTATGTGTGTGAGTAACGTTGTATCATCTTTTTGGGGGGAAGGTTACTTACGAGACTTTCCGGGGATTTCAAGATAATATAATTTGATATCGGATAATCCAGACATTGTTAATTTGACGATGTAATAATATTTTGTTAATGAAGAAAAAAAAACAAGAATGTGCGAAAAAGACGCGTATTTATAGACTTTTTTTTTTATTAAAAAAAATAAATAAATAAAACATAGTCTGCATTAACTGGTTCTCAAAAATATGAGAAACCTTATTTTAATGAGTGGAATTTCTTGGAAAGTCTTTAACCTTTGTAAGCTTTCGACATGGTATCACAAATTACGAATTTTCGTATTATGGCGATATTAGTAGCCTCGATCATAAGTCAGATATTGTATTTCAGAGAGAGTAAAAAACAGTGTCTTTCACATATCTGTTTGTTAATTTTTCTCCAAATGTATGTACGCATTACGCATCTCTCTGATTATTAATCCACTCTAAGCCTTTTACCCAAGTTTAGTAATACTACCTTTATTTCCAGTTATAAACGTGTTTTTATTCATGCATACAAAACTCTTTTTCGCTCCACATCTAAATTAACTATTTTTTGGGGTAACTTGTCCAAAGTTTTAAAAAAAATAATTCGTATAAATCAATTTCCGACTGGGAACAAAACTATAAACCTCATCCAAAATGAACCTTCTTGAAGGAGAAGGTAAATAAAGGAGTGATTGATCAAATGGTCTTTTTTGATTAATAATAGAGTCAAGCCTAATTATTAATCATTTTTGAAAGAAAACCAGTTTCTATAGGAATGACTGTATGGACCCAAAATAAGATGCAAGGGGAGCTCTTCATTCAAGGTTGTATTTTCTTACGTTAACACACAGCAAATGCAGTTAACGCTAACGCTTAGCAAGGTGTGACAAAAGTTGCAAACAAAGCGCCTGTTGCCATAGTAACCATACAAAGGTTTCACAAACGTCACAAAGTTTACCTGGTTACCATGGCAACCTTTGCATTCGTGCAACAACGGAAAAAAAATTGCCGAGAAAAAAAAATATGTGCATGTTTTGAAAAATGCATCTGAGCACCTTCTCCTTTAAACACGTCGGCTTGAATCAAAAGAGTAGCGATCCATGTGAAAATCTAATTATCTTTATTCCCTTCGCTATTTTAAAATAGTCTCAGACATGAAGCTTCTTTCAGATATGGTTTTCAAATCCTTTTTATATATGATTATAAAGATAGGTTTATATTATATAAAGCATTTGTTTATTAATTCATGTTTAGCACATTTACATCCTTGTTCGAAATTTTCTCTAAAGCAAATTTAAAGAGCTGTCCTTGTTATAAAAAACACTTATCCGTACATCCGGAAAACACAGAGAGGCTAGATAGACGAAATCCCGCGTTAGAGAGGCTTGCTGAATATTTCTAGTCTCGCTGTGCTTTTGGGATCTAATAAAATAAATCAAATCATTCAGAAGATCCACTCGCTTTCGTTATGAACATAAGTAGCCATCTTTATGTTTTGGTAGTCAATCGGAAAAAAATTTACCAAAGCAAAAACTAGTAATCCAAGATGATGCAACTCGATATTTATGACATCTGTGAACCTTGTATAATGCTCAAATTATCAAACTCATAGTGATATTAAGGGCCAACATGCATTTATCTCCGATACTTATACACTCACCATCACATAAAAAGCCTTTAGCTCTCTTTTTTTTTTTTTGTTCTTACAATCTATACTATATCAACACCTTGGTTGGTTGTATAGTATGCACTATGTGTGCAGTATTGACGTATGTTGTCCGTAATAATAAGGGGTTATAATCCTTGACTATATCAAGCATGAGATTCTTTATTTATTGCTGTACAGTGAGGTTCCATCAAGATCAACTTTCCCAATTTCGTATATTTTCTGTTGATAAACCGTGTCACCATAGTCAATGCGTGCATTTCGTTAATAAATCGAAAAAAAAAAGCAGATAGCGTCACGGTGAAAATAGACATTTCTTGGATAGAAACCAGTGTTCTATTCCCAGGTAGCCAAAATACATTAAAGTTTGATTAAAAAAAATGCCCTTTTTTTCACCTAATGGTTACAATCAAACAAATATTACTGAATGTATAAACATTCATCTAGACTTTATTTGGAACAAACACTGGAACTGAATACTCTGACATTCGTCTTTTTGGTTCCTGTTCAGTATTAGGAAAACATGTCTTTACAATGGATTTGGTTTTGGTAATACCCGTTTCTATCATCTTATCCTTATGATAGATATCAACAGTTATGTCGGTACTTGTAATTTTCACTTTCACTTCAAATGTGACCTTATCTCCATCTTTGTATCCTTCATCAACAGGAACGGTAGCACTTATTTTATAAATAGGTTGTAGACCTGTGGTTAATCTTGGTGAAAATCTCTCCTGGGTTACGTAAATAGCTAAAAAAAAAAAAAGAGAGAGTTTAATTAACAATAAATATTAAATACTAGTCAGTGACAGTTCTGCTTCTGATGATTTCTTACCAAAGATAGGGTCAGTAGGATATCTCACGCACACTTTATGGATGTAAACAGTGCCTCTATTGATATTATTATCCTTTGAAACAAGAGGAGAGAACACATTCTGACAGTATGCTACATCATCGTAACCCTTGACTTTCATTTCCAGATTATCCTTTCTTTCCTTAAAAATATCCTTCACCTGTAAACCGTATGAATATCGTGTGATGTTTGTAGAAACCGTTCTCGGCTCGAGTCCAAACGATACTGCACCTCGACTAATGGCTAAATCACCATTTGGTGGCTTTCCAATAAACCTAGCACCAATTGCCTTGTTCTCGAACTTGTCGACAATTTTCTTGTATAAATAGGATGATTGTCCGAACCCTCCGACCACCAAAATGGCATCCAATTGGCGTTCGCCTTCTGGCAGTTTCCTCAATTGCATTTCGATCAACTTTAAGATTCTATCGATGCATGGCTTGAATACCTGGGCTTCTAATTCAGCACAATTCAATGATATTTCATCGTTTACAATAATTCCAGAATCCTCGTTAGTTTCCGAATATATGCCTAATGATAGAGGTAATGACATTTTGATGTCATCTTCAAAATCAGGATTTATATAGGGCTCAAAGTTTGTCTAGATAATCAAAAAAATAGAGTAAGAAATGAGAAACTACAAGATAGTTGATTATTATTATACACTATGGCCAAACTATTAGGGCCATTACTAAAAAAATCAAATAAGTACCTTTTTCATTTTTACAGTATTTAGGCCATTTTAGAATAGCCATAGTGTTATAACAATTTTGTACTTTACTACTGTCATTTTTTTTTCTTTACTTTACCTTAATGTCTTTACGGAATTGAGCCACAACTTCATCTATACCAGATTCAAAGTATTCGACCTTGGTTTCTTTCAATTTTTCTTCAAGATATTTCCTAAACTTTTCATCCAGATAAGAAGAACCAGCACTCTCGCAATCACTTGATGTCAACTCTTTTAGCACCAGTTCATTTCCTAGTTTCTCGTGCAAGGTAACCTCATAGGTTGCCAAGTCGACGGTACCACCACCAGCATCACAAATCATAAATCGCTGATGTTTTTCCATACGGAACTGGTCACTAAAATATTTTTCACAATAAATAGCTGCAGCCTCGGTTTCCGTGATAAACATGAGTTGGTCATCTCGTAAGCCTAGTTTGGCTCTTTTTACAGCTGCTTTCATTGTGTTTTTGGCTTCATGGGACCATGCTGGAGGTATGGTGATGACACATCCTAAACGACTGTCGTCCACTTTTCCAACAACTTTAGCCATTCTTTCAAGACCTTCTTTGGTGAAATCACGTAAAAAATCTGCAACGGCATCCACAACTTCAAAGTTGTCCTTGTTTGCCCAAGCCCGTTCTGTTTCGTCAAGTTCGTGTGCGTGAGAGAGAAGTAGTTTAAAGTGTTTGAGTAATACACCATCAGAATTTGCTTTCATATACATGTGATTTGCTTCTTCACCAAACTTATTTTGATATTTCATTTCTTTATCATAATAAAGAAGTGTAGGCACTTTTGGAGAATTTGAATAAGTTTGCTTTGGCCTAAAGATGAAAAAAGTAACTTATTAAAAAAAAAAAAAAAAAAATTTATCCCGATTCTGGATAATAAAATAAAACTTACCATGTTTTAACGTCTTTGATGAGAAGAATATGATCAATATCATTTTTCTTTGGTTCCGTGGATACAGGTGCATATGCAAAGCCAGAATAAGTTGTTCCAAAATCTAGTTATATTATCACATTCTCCATCAATATATACTAAAATAAAACCGAATATAACGTTCATGTGCCTTACCCAACCCAATGATGTAATCCACATCCTTAAATTTTGTCGTTCTCCATTTTTGAATATCTGATGCATTATTTTCCAGATGATCAAACGATTCCTGACGTTCTGATGTTTTTTCAATTAAATAGGGTACAGCCAACTTTCTATCCCGAAGTCCGTATGATACAAGTCCGTTTGAGATGACAAATGTGCTTGAGATATAAAAGACATTTAGATTGGTACTTTTAAGCCTCTCCACCACTTTGTTTTTCAAGTATGACTCTTCACCAATGGTGCCTGATAAGAAAATACCACCAATGCCTTTGGAAAATTTGTCCTTAGTAGCTTCGATTGTTCTTATTATATAATCAGTTACGTGACCAAACACTTTTTCATCTAGTTCTTTATGAGGGAAGACGAAGCTATTTTTGTCGATGTAAGCTGATTTTTTCATGTCGGCAGGTATTTCGGTCTCGTCCAAGGGACACACATAATCGTTACCATTATCGCTGAAGGTTTGCTATTTAACGTTGTTTTCCAGAAAAAAAAGGGAACGACGCACCTTCCATGTGAGCAGCCATGCATAGATAAGATTCAAAGAAAGTATTTTTACCTTTATATTTTCGACATAAAAGTCAAATAATTTTTCGCGAAGGGTTTTTAATTGATCTGTACCACCTGATGATTCTGGAAGCATACGATCCAACAGGTTTTCCATTTCGATGTTCAGGTCAATGGTGCCACAGTTTCCAATAGATTTATCAATATGAGATAAAACAGTTCCTGTTTCGAATAACTCTCTAGCCTCTATTGTCGATACGCCGAAAACAGTACCACCAATATCACACACAAGATAAGGTTTCAATGATGGATTTAGCTGATTTTTTGATTCAATGCATTGCTTCAAACAGTGGTATGCAGTGGCTTCTGATTCAGTAATAAAGGACAGTTTTCCCTCGGGAACATCAGTCTCAATGATTCCAGCCATGATAAGTACCTCTTTCATTTTATCCTTGTATGGGCCATCTTGATTGTCTGGAATGGATAACACATAACGAATCTGATCATCCGTAAAGGTTTCAACTTTAGTGTCTTTTTCTTGCTGGTTTGATGATTCCTTGTTTTCAAAATACGTTTTCATTTTGGATATACCAAAGCTGTGCACTTGCTTTAGGTAGTCAGCAACTAATTTAACTGGAGTCAACCCTCCTGGTAAAGTGCTTGGGTTCAGTTTTTCTGTCAAATAAGGTTTTATGCTTGGGGCGTAAAAAAAAGGCTTTTTTTCATCCTGTTGTTTTTTGGTGAGCATCTCACCCCAGCGTGGAGGCGTCTGTATATCCTTTTCATAAATAATGGACGAAGAGATTCTCCCGTTAAAATTATTCGTATCTGTGTCTCGCCTATAAATCATTAATAAGTCTTTGTATATTGCTTTTTTTAGTATTGGTGAATTGAAATCACATACCATTTTTCAATGGTTATAATTTCGTTTTGATTATCTACATGCGCATATGAAAAGCTGGTGGAAAAAGTTCCGAAATCTATTTTTATTTTAAAGTAGAGATGAATTAAAATTATTCGATAAGTGATTTTTATAGTTTACCTATTCCAACTATATAATTATATTTTTTAATCATTGCCTAAAGGATTTAAAAAAAACAGCAAGGACTCTAGTATTATGAAAATAATGTATGTATTACTGAAAGAAAGGTACTTTTTTTCTTTTTCTGAAAAATAGAAGTAATTTAATATTTAATTCGTGTTACACTGGGCGAAGTAAACTATAAACATGCAACATATTAGTTATAACTAGCATCTGAAAAGCTACTTAAAAGGCATTTCTATTGTTCCCTTACATTGAAATCAATAAAGATTATAAAAGTACCCAATAAAAAAAAATACTCAAATGGGAAATAGGGAACTAGGCAAAATATGAGAAGGAAAAAGAAACAGAGTTTTGCCAATATCTCGTTGCACAAATTAAATCATGTTCTTAATGTTTAATGATAGAAAAAGTAAATAGAATCATTTATGCATACTAGACCCCATTGAATAAAAATAACAAGCACACTACAATACCAAGAAAGTAAAATAGAGGGGTACTTCTTTGTATGTAAGTTGTTTTGTTAATTTTTTTTCAGATTTAACAAAAACAAAGAATTCCTGAAAAGGAATTCTTTTAAAAACACTATTCTTATTAAGGAATATTCAACCACGTTCCTCTTTTTGATGATAGCTAAGCCAAGGCGGTCTTTCCTTTAATACGAAGCTTAAATTTATTTATTGTCCTTTTGAAGTTATACCAACAACAGAAAAAAATCGTTCAATCAAATATATATTATTGAATGATAACGTCTAATCCAGCTATACCTCAATACTAGATGGTTTTAATCACAGGTTTATTATACTAAACGTGATCTTGAAACCATGGTACTTTGTTTGTTGATCATTTTGTGTTTGTTTTCCTTGCTGCAATGCACATAGTTTAAAACATGTAGACCTGATCTACTAAATATGTCATATGAGTGCTTGACGAGTATTCATTATGAATTATGAAGACCTATCTTCATAATAATCTTGCTTTAATAATTGTTGTGATGTTAAATAACGCCCTCAGAATACAATGGAAAAAGAAAGTTGGAGGGCTCTCCAAAGGAATATCCCGAAAATTACGCGATTTGACTATTGTGCCTGGTTTGTAACTTTTTAGTCATGCTAAATGCCAATTGGCCGATTAAATCCTTGTAACAATTTGAAGAGAGAATACAGAAGAGGTATGAGTACAAATGAGTATCTCCATTGGTAAGGTGTTGCTATTGGAAGTCTCTAACAATACAAGCTTGGAAACTATTAGTATTTGGTTTAGGCCTTATTACAATTATGGTAATTTCGATATCCTTATTTCATTCTCGAATTGCTAGGAGAGAATCGCATTGGCCAATTGGCTTTTAGTAATACAAAAAAGGTCAAATCAGGTACAATAGTCTAATCAAAGTAATTTACTTTTCAGGATATTACTTTCGGAAGCACTCTAATATCCATTCTCCACGAGAGCTCTTTTTTTTTTACCTTTGTCATGAAAAAAAAAATCCTTGAATTTCATTTAATTCGTACGTCAAGTAATTGGGCTCTAAATTTGCTATTTTCATATGCATTCGATGTTTCATGGGCATTTGTATACAGTATATTTTAAGTAACACGATATCAATTGTTTATTCGTCAATAGAAACATAAAATATAGAAATTAAGAGCTAAAAATACCAAGGAGTTCTATCACTATTCGGTATTATATGAAATATTCCTTTTTTACGATGAAAATCAATAATGATATGAGCCGAGGGTAGGGCAGTTTTAATTATAGAAAAGCGAGTTTATAAACAAGGTATAGCTATGCATAATCAAAATATAATCTCTCTATCTAGGAGGTGCCCTAAGATCGGTGCGGGGAAATAATAAGTACTGATCAAAAAATTATCCTTAAATCACTAATTTCATTCGTCTGACATGCAAAAAATAGCTTATCTAAAGCAGTGCTGTCGAGATACACCTCAAGACTATCCAACTTAAATTCAGGTATATCAAACTTGTAATCATGGAAGATGCAGTTTTTCAGAACCAATACTCGTGCATTTGCCAAGTGGCGTGACAAGAAGGGATCAACACCCTCAGAAAAAGTTCTGTTTGCTAACATCGAACGCTGAATGGAGTTTTTTTTTTATCAAAGGAGCTGATTTATTCAACTGCTCTGTAACTGAGAGAACATGTAGCAAGTTCAAGCAATGTCAGCGATGTCAGCGATGGAGGGTAACCTTGCAATATGCTTTCAATGAATTCTAGAGTTGGACTGGATTCAAATAGAAAAACAATGCTTAAATAATCTAAGATTGCCGTTGTGGTCAAAGCCTTATACAGTAGAACCTGGACATTAATAACACAGATTTTAGAAACTATATCAATTTGATTGCCTTTTCATTCTCAAAGAGCTCTATAACAGCTTTAATTTTCTAAAGGTAGCTTTCGAAACCAGAAACAAATCCTCCTCCTTATTATTATTATTAATGTACAGTTACCTCTTTTTGTATATGGTAACAACATATTATATAAGAAGTATGTTTATTTTCTATCAATCAATGGTGTTTATATAGAGCTCAAGTAAGTATGAAACTGGCAACTTTACTATCATTATTTATACATAGCGAATGACCCTTCTTGATTGAGTTAAAAGTGCCTCTAAGAAATTTGGGTATAGACTTTACATTGACATCACTTTAATTTAATTTGTAGTGAAAAAACAGTACATGCAATGATAGGCTACCAAAATCGTCTAAATCGCCTAGAAAAACTACACGATCGTTGAATAACGAACGAAAACTTAAAATCATTGCAAAATGCTTCGGCGTGGAAATTTACTTTTTCTTCCTCTTCCATGAAATATAAATGATCTTGCGAAATTTTTTAGCCAATTTTTCAAATTAGCAGTTTTATAGTTTTATCAAAAGAAAAGTGTGGAAAAAGTAGCCAATGACTAAGTTTTGTTCTAAGAAAAAAAAATATAGAGTAGACCCTTTTTTAGGTTTGCCCTGAAAAAGACCCTTTTTCAATATGAGTGAAATCAAGTTAACCTTTTATAAGCAATCATCTGTTCCCCTTTCTGCTGTGCAACTGTAGCTTCCCTAAATTCCTTTAAATCTAAAATTAAATTGGGGTTTAGATTTTAAAATAATCCCCACAAAATGATACTTGACTCGCGTGCTTACACACAAGGCACATTACACTAAATAGGAGTGATCGTTCTGCTGGATCTATCTCTCTCTCGTAAAACTTCAGTTAGAGAGACACTGCTTGAGAAAAACGTGGATATAAATCAACATCATGAACGTAAATTGATAACTAAAGAACTTCCAAGTAAAATGGATTTTTGATTATTTTTTTTCCTAGTCACAAATGACTAGCTTGCCTTTTCATTCTCGTATTTTATTCAACATTTAAAGTGAGCTTTGGGGATAAATGGTTTTCTATCAAAGTGATACACATTCGGAGCGTAGTACTCCACTTAAAAAAAAAAGGGGTATTTATACAAAAAGGTGTGTTTTTCATTCACTGAAAACGTGTATGGGGACGTATTCCGAAAATAATGTTCCATCTATAACAAAATAATATCATTAAAGCTCGCTTGTGGTATCCCATTATTTCTTGTTCAACGTCTCATTTGTTTTATTTATAAACATACCATATATGTACGCTCACTCGGAGATAGTTATGAAATGTATACATTTCAAAGAAGTGTTTATATTGCTACTACCTTGTAATGACGTTGCTAATTACATGTTTCTTGTCTTTACCAATATAGAAAAACTCATTGCTTTTTTCATACCGTTAGAATCAGTGTGTATTTCACTCTTTTAAAGACATGTTTGTTTTCTATTAACGTTTATGAATCTGTCAATAAACAGAGAATATTAATAGCAAATCA
>VCJG01001867.1:16725-26751 GCA_024140375.1 Backusella westeae | reverse complement strand
TTTTTTTTTTTTTTTTTTTTTTCTCCTTCCTCTGTTTATTTTGATTCAAGCACTCTTTATAAATAGTAGCAGCCGCAATGAGTGACAATGAACGTTCTGGTCCTATGGGAGATGACGATCTCTCCCTTCCTAAAGGTACGCTCTCTCTTACATTCATCACTCTTTAACTAAAATCCTTTGTAACCATAGCAACCGTACAAAAGTTAATCAATGAAATGATGCCGGATGATATTATATGTTCAAAAGATACACGCGATCTCTTGATTGATTGTTGTGTGGGTAAGTGTTGTTATTTCTATTATTATTGAGTTTAGATATACTTATAAGATATATAGAGTTTATTCACCTGATTGCCTCTGAGGCTAATGAGATTTGTGAAAAGGAAACTAAAAAGACGATTGCCGGAGAACATGTTGTCGCAGCCTTACAGGAGCTTGGGTTTGAAGACTACGTAACTGAAGTTGACGACGTATTCAAAGAACATAAAAAACAACAAAAGGTAAAGGAAAGGAAAATCATTCATTTATTTTAAAAATACTCATGATTATAAAAGGACCGAGATAAGAAGAGCACTCGTTTGGAAAACACTGGTATTTCAGAGGAAGAATTACTACGACAACAAGAATTACTCTTTGCTCAATCACGACTCAAGTTTGAGGCCCAGCAGCAATAAAGCAAATCTTTCTCTCTCTCTCTCTCTCTCTCTCTCTCTCTCTCTCTTGTACAGTTTTTTACATGGTTTTTTTTAACAAAGAAAAAAAAACTTTTTCTTTTCATAGCAGCATCATCGTTGTGATAATAAATAATAATAATAATAATAAAGTATTTCTTCAAGATTATATAAATACCTCACTCTTTTTTATGTCATGTATTTTTTTTAAAGTTTTCCTGCTTGTCGACAGAGTGTGCGTGCGAAGACGCGGTGTTTCAAAACAGAAAGAGAGAGAGGCCTGAACATCTATTGTTTTTGTGTATGAGAGAGAGAGAAAAAAAGGAATGCACGTGATTGACCAAATCACGTGCATTTCTTTTCTCTCTCTCTCTCTTACTCTTTTTTTTTGTTGATATTTATTTTGTTTATTAAATGTTATTTTGGTTATTTTAAATAGAGTATATATATAAATCATAACAATAATAATAATAATAACAACAATATCAATGACGAGTGTAAATGATGAAAGCAATCAAGACATTTCAAAAGTATATTCGGGACTTGAAGCCCATATAAACGCAACCGATGCCAAGATAAAATTTATTCCGCAACCAGCTTCCTTACCAGTCTCTCCCAGCACCTCTTCACCATTGAACAGCAAGGAATGTCCTTGCCATGTTATTTTCACTCAAGATGAGACCATGCATTGCTCACTTTGCGAACAGCCCATTCCCATCATTGAGGAACTGCTGTCGGAAAAGAAGCTCCACCAAGAAGAAATACACACCCTCCAGCAGCAGCTCACGGAGGAGCAGTCCAGAATCGATCAGCAGCTTTCAATTATAGCCGAGCTCAACATCAAAGTGGACAAGGTTGCAGGCCAGCTGGATATCAAGACAAAGGAATTTAACGAGCTCCAGAACGACATGGAGCTGCTCAACGATAAATATGTCGACGAGATTGAGCGGGTCGCCGAGATACAGCACTCCAAGGACATGGTGGAGAGCGAATTGGAGGACCTGTCTCGACGCCTGTTTGAGGAAGCAAATGGCATGGTCGCCAATGAAAAACGGGAGAAGTACAATCTGGAGGTCGCTCAACGGCATCTTGAGAACCAGCTCCAGGAGACGAGGGAAAGATTGGCGGCTGAAAAGATGCAGTTGCAGGAATTGAGGACACGAATGCAGGACATGATGGTGACATCCATGCCACCGCCCACCGAGGAAGAGGAGACACCAAAAACGCCTGATCACATCAAGGACATCACACGCCTCTTCTCGGAGCGCATATCCAAACAGGTTGAAATCGACACCATGATACTCGACGAGTTTGAGGATTTCGTAAAGCAGAGTACCTCGTTACCGCTCAAAAAGATTCACAGCCTGCCGTTCATGAAGAGCTGTCAGGAAGAGGATGTCGAGTCATGTCTCCGCTTCGGTCCCTCGTCCCGCCTCTCTGCACGAAAGATCAACGAGGCGATTGTGCTCAACACCTGCTTTATCGAGGAATCACCGCTGGGCTTTGCAGACGAGCAGGCCAAGCGCTCTGCTGGCGAGATGCCGCTCAAGATCTCTGCAGCAAAGACGCTCATGTGGGAGCGCTTCAGTAACAACCAAGGGACCGTCTTTAGCGGATGCCAGGCATGCGGTCGCAACGACGGCACCGCGCTTCCCTACCGTTTCCGCATCTCATACTTCGACGACTGGGCCTGCATCGATCGCTTCTGTCGGGATCGACTGGTGGCGGTATGTGAGTTTTATGTGCTGATTCGAAATATTCGACAGGGGCTTTATAGTAGCAGAAGCATCCCTGATCTTTATCACGAGGCTATGCGCTTACGACTACAAATGTTTTATGCAAGGTAAAAATAACAAGTTAATGACCTCTCTCTCTCTCTCTTGCTGATCGTTATAAAAATAGAATGGGTGCTTTGCCTTGGACATTGCGTACAATTGATAAATCCACCCCGACACCGTTCAAGGTGATTTCTTCTGAATCGTCACCATTACCAAAAAGCTCAAAACAGCAAGAGGAGTTGCCTCGAAGAGGAAGTTTGAATGTTACAGTTGAAGAGACCCTTTAAATCCCTCCGTTTTACTCCTTTTTTTTTTTACAACTCCACGCTTAATAATAGTAATAATAATAATAATAATAATAATAATAATAATAATAATAATAATAATCGTAATGATACCATTCCCACTCCAACTCATACATGGGTTTACTGATTTTCATCATGATCGTTTTCTTTTCCAACTAATAATAACAAGAATAATATATAAAAAGTTTTTTTTTTTTTTAATCGATTGATCCAGTTACTGCTTTATTTCCCCATTCATGAATTTAAGGTTAAAAACATTC
Organism: Backusella westeae; assembly: GCA_024140375.1. NCBI lineage: Eukaryota > Fungi > Mucoromycota > Mucoromycetes > Mucorales > Backusellaceae > Backusella > Backusella westeae. The sequence goes on along the minus strand of VCJG01001867.1, from coordinate 23,738 downwards.
CTTGTATTTGTCAAAATGCATTTTTTATTGTTTTCATTAACTTTTTTTTCTTTTCTTTACAATATATATATATATGTGCGTGCTGTGTAATTGCTGTTTTTTTTTTTTAATATTTAAAATCTAAAGACCTCCACTCTATAAGCTGGTATACCCTGTTCACCACCGAATTTATCCTTATTCTTCTTGCGATATCTTGTTAATTCATCGCGTGGTGCGTCTTTATTCTTCTGTTGTGCTGCTGATCTCAGTTTCTGTTTAACAAGATCATGGTTACGTTTACGGTCATAGGCGCCCAAAACACTTCTTAATTGCTCCAACTCTTCTGCGACTTGAAGCTCGTCTGTCATGAGTTGGCGGAGCACCGTCACAGACTCGTGTAAACTGGGCTCCATGATGAGTGATGGGAAATGAATATCAATAAGTGCATTTGTGAAATCGATAAGCTATATAAAAAAAAGGAGTTTAGTTTCACACACACATATACCAACCAAATAAGAACTTTTACATTAGAGTGATTTCCATTTGTGATGGACTTGTTTTGGAATAACTTTATAAGAGCTGCAATGATGGCAGGTAATTCAGATGTGTTGATGCTTTTAAATGCTTGTTGTAAAAAGATATCATTCTTTGGTGTATTTGCAATCAATGTCAAGAAGGAAATGAAGGTGTCGTCATTGTCTTTTTTGGCTTCAATCAACTTTTTGATGATAAGAACCATGTCGCTTTCTGGTACATCAACTACGTTCTCCAAGACGATGGGAAGAAGGGCCTAGAGCACAAATGATTTAGCTTTTTTTGTAAAGATCTCGGATCCCTTTTCAACTCACCCATTCTTCTCTTTCAATAAATGCACCAACTAAACCCTTTTCAGTATAGCTATTACGAAGTAATGATCTTGCCAAAAGGAAAATGACAACATCCACTGGCCAGAAATCTAGGTTATCGGCCTGGAAGCACTTTTCCACTATAGAAGAAACAAAAAACTGTGATAACTCATTCTAAATAATAAAAGAAGATGATGAGTTAGGTTTTACATTTCTCTCTTTCCCTTTACAATAAAATACTTACACAGTTTGATGTAATTTTTCCTCTTCCAAACTTGGCCTTCATTAACTGGCGGTACTGCTTGGCCTTTTCAAACACCTCAGTCTCGTCATCCTTCATTGGTAAATCCACATCCGTCTCATTCTTCACTCCAATATGTTTAAAGAAGGCGTCGGTGAAATCCTGCTGACTGATGGAGGGGTCAAGCAAGGTAGCCAATCCCCGATCCTGACCCTCTTGTTGACCTTGTAATGTCTTGACCCATTCCTGATAGCCATCTGCCTCCATCTATAAAGTAGGTTAAGACACATGGTTGCTTCTACTATAGTATAACTTACAGGCATGTCATAGGTAACCGCATCATGTCCACCACGAGAAAAACCAATATTCTCCTTTGACTCGATGCCATCATCGATGCCCATAAACGCCACCGTCGACTTCATCTTGCCCATGGCGGCCATCAACGACACCGGCTCGTTATAGAAGGGGCATAGCATCACCACCGAGTTGGCGGCAGTGACCTTTTTGGTGGTCTTGCCCGCCTTGGTGGTTTTCGACTCGACGGCCGAGATGGTGAATGCAATGTGCGAGTTGGAGAGGGCCGTCATGTTGTACACACAGTCGCCCTGGAGCGCCTTGTCGGATGTCTTGATGACCTGTTCGGCCTGCAGGGTGCCGTACTTGATCTCCCACACACTCATGACATGCTCCTTGTTGCGCGATGCAACCATGGCAACGTAGTTTTCAGAGACCTGCGTAATGGCAGCGGCAGGGAGGTTATACCCTTTGAGCTTGATGACCAGATGCTCCTTGAGCTGGCCCATTCCCTTTTTCGAGTGTTTGAGTAAGAGACGGTAGACGGACCATGTGCCGTCTTGGCCCAGAATGGTCATTTTGCCATCGGTGGCATCAAATGTAAAGTTGACGGGCTTTTCGGGCAGTTTGAGCTCGATCTTGGCGACGTTATCGATGCTTCTGCGCTCGACATTGACGAAATTGAGCTTGACGGTGTATGTGTCACCGATGTGGGTGACGGTGATGACCATGGTGGATTGGACGGGCACCATGGACGATGGGATACAGCATGGGTTGGATGTGACAAACACGCTGGACCACACAATCTCGCCCTCCTTTGATGATGTCTTTTGTTTGGCGGTAAGACGGTCGAGGTCGTTTGTGGCGAGTTCAACTGACCCGGATTCGTTGACGATGATGACGTGGGAGAGAAGGGTGGGTGAAAGGTGAATGGCGCTGACACGCTCTTCCAGCTAATTTTATGTTAAAGAATTGAGACTTTTTTTTTTTCTTAATTTATTTTCTTACAATTTTCTTTGACTTGTCTTCCTCTTCGTTATTGTTGCTTTTACTGGATTTCCATACCCAAATTATCTTCTTTTCCTCTTTCTTGGTGATATCGGGTCCAGAACCTACAACGGCGTATGTATAGTCGAAGGCGTTGGGATCTTGTCCACCGTCACGATGAATGACAGGTCCAGAAAAGATGACGCCTGGTGGTGTTGTCCATGACTTTACGCATTTCTGGTTTGTAGTCTAGTAACAAATTATTAAGGTGAGCCCGTGCTTATGCTTATAAAGGCGAATGCTTACGTTATAAAGCTTAAATCCTTCACCCTGAACAGTGATCGCAACGAGATCTGATTCGTCTCCATTGTCGTTGTCAATAGAAGAAACTTGGTCCAAGCCATTCAAACCGATAATGAAAGGCTTGCTCTCCGCTGAGCCAATTGTATTTTGAAAGCGTGCAAGTGGAAAAGGTTCTTCTAATACAAAACCGGGCATAGCGGTTATTTTATTTACACACAAAATAGTCAAGAAGAAGAAAAAAAAAGCATGTCAGAAAAAAAAAGCGGAATATAAGCCTCGAAACTTTTTAAAAAACGGTCACACAGTGATTTTATTTATAAAAACATTCATTATTGTTTTTTATTTATGCAACCCATTTAATGCTTAATTCGAGACTAACGGGAAGAGCAGCATCTGTGATTGTGATATATTCACCTTCCTTGATAAGATCCTCTAATGTCTTGGTAAGATTGGCTCTAGTCGCCATTTCTAATGCTTTGGGTGCCTGCATATAAATCGAGGTGGACGCCGTACGCAAACTGGGCTTTTTCAATTGACTATAATACAAAAGCAGCGGTTTTTAGTCTTTTATATTTTATATCTATACACTACTTACGTATCAGGCTTTTCCTTGAGCCAATCAATAAACTCCTCTATCTTCATTGTGGGCTTGAGGTGAACTGTGCTGACCTCGGAGCCACAAACGGGGCATTCTGGCTTCTTTTGATGCTCAAAGGTATAAGTGTAAATACCATCATTACCAGTGTACATCATGTAGTTGTTTAGGTAAGGTGCTACTTCGGTAGCCAACTTGAATGCCTCATTACAACAGGAAGCTATGAATCCATATTAGTCATCGTGATAAAGGGGAATTCCCATCATTTTTAAACGTACCAGCAATAACAGCATTGGTTGATGCAATAGCAGGAATGATATTCTTTACAACACCTTGGGTAAGAGAATAAGTGACACCAGTGATATTAAACTGCTTTGCTCTCTCTGCAGCTCTTTCATACAACCAAGTGATGTGTTCGGGGTTATCAGTATCATACTTGACATCGCCCCATACCTTTGGCCATTCCAAAACAGAAGCCCACTCTATGCAATGCTCGGGCAAGCGAGGTGTGTTGGCAATGGTGCAGATAGGGAATGTGGTGGGTTTATTAAACATGTCTAATGAGCACTCGTAGCAGGAGCTGATGGTAGGTAAGATGACACGAGCCTGTCCCTTGAAGCCCTCGGTGCCGCCATCAATCATGGGCTTTAGGCTTTGGAAATCATCGGCATCCACCATGTACACCAACTTTGCATTAATCCATCTTCTTGCCTCTACTGAGTCAAGTCCACAGATGATGATTTGAAACTGTCTATAATAGTCGTCGTCTTTATCCTGAATTTTACCAAAGTATCTATAAAAAAAAGTATATTTTTAGCCACAGCTATTTTTACTGCGGCTACAAAGAAAAAAGACGCGTGTTGCTTACGGGACTACTTCTACACCTGGCACTCTGCTCATGACAAATTCAGCAGCTACCATTGCTTTTGACTTTCCAATATCCTTTTTTCTATGTGAAATGATTAAGTTATATTTACAAATATATCTTTTTCCTTGTTACCTGAAGAGGAACTGTCTGTTAAGATTACTAAGGTCGATTGTATCCATATCAATAACATGAAGATGTTTGAATCCAGTCAGCGCCAAGTTTTTTAATATCTCACAGCCAAGACCGCCGGCGCCAATAACAAGGATTTTACATCCTTCAACCCTTTCCTTTATCTATTATTTGATAAGTACTTTTTATGCATAATAGAAAGAGTGTTGCTTACAAGTTGTGAATCCAGACTACCAATAATGCCCTTTAGTCTTTCTTGTTGTTGTATTTCCTCATCATCTAATTCTGCCATGTTTACGTCTGGTGATGTAGGTTCTGATTGGGTCATTTCTGTTTATGTATAATAAAAGATGAGGGAGAAAAAAATAAAAATAAAAAGAGATAAAAAAAAGAAAGAAAATAAAAAATGAGGGGGGGCAAAGTGAGCAAAGGGAAGGACAAAACGGTTAAATATGTAAACTTTAAAAATAAATACAAAAAAAGGCAATAAAAAGCAAGTTTTTTCTTTTTTTGTTTTTGTTTTTATTGTTTACCGTTTGAAGTGCGTTGTCTTTTAGATTCTGGTATCTCCATAGGTTCTAATCTCTTGACACCGTTAGAAGTCATAAAAAACTAGTTTTTGTTTTTGAAAGAGAGAAAAAGAATTGGAAAAAAAAATAGCAAAAAGGGTGTCACTATTTATTTTTTTATTTTTTTGAGTTATCAAAGTGCTTACTAAATGTGACGATTCTGTGTTGAATGAATTTGAAACAATGGGACACGTCCTTTTTGATAGAAAAAGTATGCAAAAGGCGAAAAAGGAGTGAAGGAATTAATTTTTTGTGTCTTTTGAATTATTATAAAGTCAGTGAATTAGAAAGTCTTGTTTTTTTGTTTTTTTCTGCGATTAAGAAGAATGTTGTAATGTCAGGTGAAGAGAGAAAAAAAGAAGGAAAGAAAAAGGAAAAAAAAAAGAAAAAGAAAAAGGAAATCAAATTTTTTTATTATTGTTGACAACAACAGGTATTTGTATGAAAGCTTACTAAAAATGGACAACTTGATGATTGTCAAAATGATCTAAAAATTATATGCTTTTTTATTAATAATATAAAAAGAGAAAAAAGGAAACGAGAGAGCGGAAGTGTATGTGCAAATGTTATAGTGGAACAGATAAAAAGAAAAAAAAAGAAAGGGTTTTATAAAGATGTGTATACAAATATAATAAAATAATAATAAAATGCAATTGAAAATCCCTTTGTTTTTTCTTAATTGTTTACTTTATTACTTCTTGCCCTTGGGAGGACTAGGTTTTGTGACTTTACCACCTTTACTACGTTTACCACCTTCAAAGCCAGGACGTTGTTTCTTGACAGGCTTTGTCTTGATGCCTCTCTTTCGATTCTTCTTTTCGTCAACCTTTGCCTTGATATTCTCCTCTCTCTTCTTGATGGACTTCTTTTCGTCGTATTTGACTTTTTCAATACGTTTATTCCATTCTTGTCCGCTCTTGCTCTTTTGCTTCTCTTGTCTCTTGATGGACTTCTTTAATAGCTGGATGTTATCCTTTTGTTTCTCACCCGTGGCCATGGCAATCACCTTGTTCCACTCTTCCTTCTCCTGTAGGGCCTCTGCCTTGTCTTTGTTTTCTGTCTTGAGTTTGTCCATCTTTTCCTTCTTGGCTTCAAGGATCTTGAGTTGTGATTTGGCATCGGTGGGTCCCTTCTTCTTCTTTTGCTGTTGGCCAACAGAGAGCTTGCCAAAGAAGACGTCACCGTCCATCTTAATGGAGTCGGCATTGTTGGGTCCCTTGCGTTGGCCATTCTAATATAAAGAAAGTTTAGCATACGATGCAGGAAGGGCTATAATACTTTATTTACCTGTTTATCCACTGTAACAAGCTCTTCACTTGTTGCTTTACCACCCTTTTCTTTCTGTGCCTTTATTGCCTTCTTTCGGTCTTCCTTCTTTTTATTTCTTGCTGCAAGGATCTCATCGCGGCTTCTTGGATTGGCAGTATTTGCACCGGGAGCATTACGCTTTTTACGTAGTTGGTTAATACGCTCATGAAGACGGTTACGGAGTTGAGTCACGTCGCTCTTTGCCATAGGTTGAACGATAACTAAAAAAGAGAAATAACTCGTCAATTGTCATCTATTACATACAAGTGTAATCTCCCTCTTACCTGAATCTGCAGCAGTAGAATCAGTGGCAACAGATTCATTGTCGTCAAGACCACTGAAAGCCCCGGGATCAATATCCATCTTTTCCTGTTCCTTATCCTCCTCCTCATCCTCAACGACATCATCATCATCATCATCAGACTCTTCGTTTTGCTCTTCTGCTTCTTTTTGAGCTTGTTTTTCTTGCTGTATTTCAAGAATGGATTTGGCGTTTTCAGGATCAAGCTATAAAACAAGATAAATATGACAAACCCTTATTATTTCCCCGAGATGTATATCATTTACTTTTAATTTCTTTGCTTTCTTCGTTGCTTCTTTGATGGCCTGTTTTGGCGCCTTTTTACGTTTGTTATGCATAAACTTTGAGTCGTTCTAAACCAATACAACAGTTAGCTTGTTTGATCGTGGCCCTCATTTCACGGGTGTCTTACATCCTCATTCTTGTCTGTCACATAAAACTTGGCGGGTATAAGACTCAATAGATCGTCAAAAATACGAGTGTCTCTTGATAAACGTTCCTACAAGGGCGCATATTAAGAAAGAGCTGTGGTTGATAATAGTAAAACACTTACAGACAAAGAATCGAGCAAGTGATCCTGTACCATTATGTAAA
>VCJG01001858.1:0-14172 GCA_024140375.1 Backusella westeae | reverse complement strand
TGATAGCTGCTACCCCGACCAACACCACAAGGGCGAAGGACGAGGTCTTTTGCTCGCCATCAGAGCTCTCATGCCAGATTGCAAGTGAGTTAGTTGGAGTTGAATCCAACAGATTCACATGTAATCTGGTGTTGACAGCCGAAGCATGCCAACGAGAGTCTGATTCCGCGGCGGAACAAAAGAGACCCAAAGTTGGAGGTGGCACAAGGCACACCGGGAAGGCGGAGACGAGTGGAGGCGCTGGCTGCGTAGGAAAATACGACGCACTGGCACCAAGAAGGTGCACGGGCGAAGGCGGGCCAAGCCGAGCGCAAAAGGAAGGCAGAGTGCCAACGCGAAAGATTGCTACAAGAGCAGCTAGAAAGGAGCAGAGGAAACGAAAAACGATCATACTCAACTGAATTACGATGAAGACAGGAGGAGCAATAGATTCAAGGAATGGGGGATTCTATATAACCCCAAAAAAAAATTTTTTTTTTTTTGGCGCTAAAATAGCAAGTCACCAGTACACCAATAAAATCGTGTCATGAGACCAAAAAGGAAAAAAAAATCGGACTTGAAATAAATGACTCACAAATTTGCACCAACGAGAGGCTGGCACGTGAAAAGAATGCATTTTTTACAGCGTCGCAGCCTTTATAATACAAATTATACACGGACGCTATATTCTGAAGTTGAAATATGCATTAAAGTTCTAGTAAAAACACTTTTTATTTTTTGTGCCATTAGGATTGTAATATTATGAGCGTCAAACGAATAAAGTAAATAATAGATTGGAACAATATAAGAAATGATACTCGTAAAACTCTTTATTAAAGTGGTGAGAGAGCTCATAATAGAAATCATCCATAAACAATTAATATAGAAGGCTGAGTTACAATTATAATAGCCAGCGGCAGTAAGATTATGTGTATTGTACCACGTTAAGCTATGGCAAATACGACAAGGATGTCTCCAACTGACTCTCAAGAATTCAGATTCTGTTATTTTTTTAGAGGGGATTTTCGAATTTTGACTGCAAAATTTCATTTTCACTCTGGAAAGTTAAGAGCTGAATGAGAGTGCGTTGGAGCTGGCCTTAAAACGTAGCCTATTTTATTGAAATGAATTTGTGAATTGGCGTTGTAGTTTTTTCTCTGAATTGAAATTAAATGGGGTTGATCCATTAGTAAAAAGGAAGTGATGGTTATTATGTATATGATTTTATTTATTTTTTTATATCTTTATTTGATCAATGTGTGTGCGTGAGTGTGTGTTTGCAAAGCAAATATATTACTATATTACATTTGCAAAGAATATATTTATTTATGATGTTGCGTTATCAAAGAGCTTCCAATCCAACCTATAGTTATTTATAAAAAGAAAGCCAGGTTTAGCCGTCATTGTCTTCCATCCACAATATCAGAAATAACTTACTCTGGAGTAATATAGAAATAAATAACCAAGTATTTAAAGACGTCTCCAAAGTGCTATTATTATCATAGTATTAATTCACATCATCCTTTGATACACCATGTTATATTTTGCTTACATCTTGAATCAATGGGGGAATGACACTTGGGTTCTTTATGGAAATATATGTTTCTACCAAGTGAATGATAATCTATACAAAACGAATCAGTCCTCTTCAACTCGTTTTCCCTCCTCGTGTCCTTCCTCTTTCTTACCTGTGAATCAGTTGGCAAATCAGGTTCAGCTGCAATGTATCTAAAGCGGGCCATGTTTTCGCTACCAGAAAGTTCTAATTTATAATAAACACATGTATAAATATGAATGAATGTGTATGTGTTGCTTATAAATTACCTTTCATGCGCTTAATAATATATTTTCTAGCCTTGACACTATCATAGCTGGGCATATTTGTGAGTCTTTTCATTTCAACAGGTGACAAGCTGATGTTCTATATGAATATCATTCTGTTTAGCAATCCCTATATAAGCCATCTCTTATCCTTATTTACCAAAGTTTTCCATGCTTGGCTCAACATCAAATAAGCCATGGTGTTTTGTGTACAATCAGCAAATGTCTGTCCAGTATTTGCAAGGAATTGATCCAACACATCGGCAGTCTGAAGGATGGGCTTGATGATATCATCAATGATTCTTTGTCGCAGCTTCTTGGAAACAGCCTTTGTTGTTTGAGCATCGAACTTATCCCAATTCTTTTTCAAGTTTTCAATCTTTTTTTTTTTAAAAAAAAAATAAGACATGTTAATATTCCACTCATCCACTTTTTGTTTTGTTTTGTTTTTTTCTCCTCACCTGTTCCTCTCTAAAGTCGTCTACAATTTCCTGTTTACGATCCAATGACCAAAGTGAATGATCGCGATGTTTGGTGGGTGCAGCTGGGGGATTGAAACAGGGCTGGAATGCCAATTTTTTTGAAGAAAAGTTTCCAAGGAAGCCAGTGTCCTGAGTGTTGGCTTGGACAAGTTGCTCCAAAGGATTGTCGAGTGAAAACTCTTCGTTTTGAGGGTTTCTGCGAAGGAAAGAGAAGGAAGGTGTTTGGATATTGGAGGTGCTTGTTTCAAGGGGAATGCCTGTAGCCAATGCATCTATTTTTGTACTCTTGATTAGACGCCACACTACACTCGCTTTGAAGGTAATTGTCTTGTTATTCTATTTTACCTGACATGAGCGTACGAACGTTTTTCTTATTAGTCGGTGGAGTGGGTTGTTTATTGTTTGCAATGTTGTTGTTGCTCTCTCCTATGACTATTAAGTATATCGTATTGAGGTCAGTTTTGCAGTACTTTTTATATATAGATTGATTGATTGATTTACCTTGGCTAATACCTAAAAGACGATAAAAGGCTGTAACAAGAGGTCCATCGTCTATGTTTATATGTTATTAGGTGCTGTTTACCCTTTTCTTAGATCTCTTTATTTTTTTTTACCGAAAAAGTATTTTTGGATAGAAGGCTTATAGCTACTCAATGAAGGCTTTACATGTTGTCTAGAACTTGACCACATATTGAGTAGCGAGTTTATTACAAAGAGTGTTTCTATATGTTGAGAAATAGTATTAGAGCTGATCGGTTTACAGTATTCTTTCCTCTTACCGATAGTGAGAAACGCCTTTGAAAACAAGAGAAAGTTGAGCTGTTCTATTTCATAGTGAAGCACCAAGTAGTTGGCAAGAAATATGCCTCCTACAAAGAGTAGATTCATTTGAAAGACATATTCATTATACGTTGAGTTGATAAACAGAGTCATAACGCGTATGTTTGTATATGCTAATAAAGAAAGAAAAAAAAAAACCAGAAAAAAATATTAAAAGAAAGTCGACTTTTGTTCACCCAATCATTGAACTGTCACACATTTTAAAGTCAGTAAGAAAGGCTTTTGTATCCTTCCAGTCATCAAATGCTGTTTTGAAAGGGTAAAAAAGGAACTACGTTCTATTGATTTATTCAATTCAATTCCATATATTTTATTAGGCTAAATATTGCCACCAATTTAAAGGGGACCACCAATTTCTTCCAAAGGATCATCGAATTTGGGGATGATATCCTTCAATGGTTCTATTTGATCCTTGTAAAAGTAATGAATTATATTTCTTGCTGCCTTGATGCTGATATTGTGTACAGGGTGTGTGGGTGTTAACAGGTTATCCACATCGCCCACAATGCTGAACGAATTCTCATATCCCCACAGCAATGAACTGATGCCGCCAGGTAAATGGCCTTGGTTCTTTTCTCGAATCTTAATAGCGGCCTCGGTATCGTAAATTAATGAATGTTGTGCGGTTGATAAACCAGAGAGACAATAGCATGTATGATAGTAATCGGGCGACCTGAGAAAGTACCAAATAAATCTAGTTTACTTACAAGTTAATCATGGAATGATGTTACTTACTTGCCAGGTTTATCTAATAAACCGCCATATTCTGACTGACAACAAAGTAGAATGTATTCTTGTAATGCCTCTATTATAACATATCATATCATATCAATATACCTATATCTTTTCTTTCTGTTTTCCAAATCATGTACCTCTATCAAACAGATATTCTAAATATGTACACCGTTATTAGCTTTTTGTTTCTATCAATTATATGTCACTCCCGATGTTACCTTGATCCAAGCTTGCCTTGCAAGAGCGTGTTAATTCTGCTTTAAGAAGGGGGAAATCACCAGCGCCCCAGAATGAATAGCAACCATCCACCAATTTATTTGTACGTCCTTGGAATCCACCTTCTAATCCCATTTGACGTCCTGAACACCATTTCTGCGAATAATAAGAGCATTATTAATCATTAATACCACAAAACACACACACACACACACACACACACACACACTAATATATTTATATCTATATTACCAACAAGTTATCCATATTCAATTTAGATAATCCGCCCAATATCTCAAGTGCTGCCAAGCCACAGAATGTGTATCCATTATGTGCCTCCTTTCCAGGATAAGGACCGATGCCACCCTCGTATGTTTGTGATTTGCAAATGAAATCAATACAGTTTTCCGTCAACTCAGGTGTCAGCAAATTTGTTAATGCGGCAACTGAAAGTGCACAGTAAGAGCCTCTAATATCAATCTCACCGCCTTGATGCATCGTAAATGAACCGTCAGGTTGTTTCATGTGCATTAGAAATTCGTAAAGTGCCTCTCTACATTAATATTCCAGTTACTTTTACATATCATATACACTTCCTCTTCTATGTACCTATTCAGTATTTTATAAGCTTCTTCACCGCCCGTAATAGCCAGCGCATTGACAGCCGCATACGTGGTAGCCAAATGGGCCAACTGGTCAGAGCCTCCACCAAAGCCTCCACTGGGGAGCTGCCAGTGTTTAAAAGTGGATATAGATCTTTGTGTTAATTCAGGCGTGAATTGGAAATCAAGTAAATCGAGTGAATGGGAGATCCAATAAATCAACCATGGCTTACTTGCGTCCAATGTAGCAGCCCAATGACCAACGCCAGTCGATAAACCTCGTTTCAAGTAGGCGATATGTTTTTGTCGATAAAGAAGTATACTAAAAAAGGAAACTGTTTGTATATCCTGTAAAGCAGCCTTGGTCTCTTTTACCTGTCAATATCTTTTCTATCTACATTATTACACGCATAAGGAACGAATTTTTCAAGCACGGCGCGCTCAGTAGCTTTCTGTTATTCAGAATCTTGGTTAGCATGGTCTTTCTGTGATTGTTAGTATTATTTTTTTTTTCATCTTGCTTACTTGATCTGTTGATGTCTCTGTAGGTAAACCATCGTCCTTGGCGCTCAATTGACTTAAGGGTAAGTTACCGTTAAGAATACCCATTTTTTTACTAGTGTTATTGACAAAAAGAAAACGACGCAACAAACAAAAAAAAACTCGTATGAACTGGCAGTTGGTGATACACGTGACTGTTATGTACTTTGGAAAACGGACACGAACCGTATGCAAGCATAGCCTTTGGCTTTCTTTTGCTTAGTATTCGAAGCAGGTTTATTTATATTTTACGAATCGCCTTGTTGCTTAGATAGATACTTGAATAGACATCGATGACTGGTGCAACTGAATAGCCTGAGCGTGTTGCATCGCTAGCAAAGTGATCAAACATAGATGAACATATAATGGGTCGATATCATGCAGGAAAAAAAAAATAGCACTCAAGTAAAAAATAGATACTATCAAAGGTGATATGCATGTACCGTGTTTTTCGGGTAACTGGAAACCATATTCGAGTAACTGAGTTTATCTTTATATCTTTACTTTCAATCAAAGATCAGCACATGCTCGTGATCTATTTTCATCTCTATTTGAATTATCAGGAGTAACTGCAAATACCAATTGTGTATATACTCGCATTAAGTTTCTCTTGGACGAGAAATATGTCTATATTTCAAAAGTTTATATCACGGCCAAACGGAATGACGCTTGAAAATCATCGATATTTGTCTGAAGTGCATCGTTGTGCGACGTTGCCTATTGACGACTTTGTTTTTTGACTTGTAATTTTTCCTTATATTCTCGGCTTACAGTGGTTTCTCGATAAATTCATACTTAAATTAACTTAACCATGTAGTCGATCAAGCTGGTGAATAGATCAAAGTTTGAATTTAAAGATGAGTGAATACAGTCAAAATATTCCGTTAGTAAAAGTAACATTGGCTTTGACACACATGATACTTGGTTACAACCAAGCAAGAACTATTGTCCTTTTTCTAACACACTGTATACCATTGCACAAGTGCCATCAATTTGATTTATTGCTACCATCCCAATCATTTTCTTATGACTGGGTGCTCATAGGATATAATGAATAATTTCACTTTACCAAGAAAATAGATGTGTCTTCTGCATATTTCGGCAGAAAAGTATAATTAATTTTGAATTTCTCCAGGATATAAACTCAAACTTCTAAAAAGCATATTCAAACGCACAAACTTTATAATAATAAAGACTTTGGGCTAAGTCTAATAATTTAAGTTGGATCAATCATATTTTGTCTAATGTAATACTTGATTTTTTTTAGAGCAATTGCTCATCTTTGAAGTATTAAAGCACCAAAGGTACAAAATATACTTCTTTTCATTTTTCTTTTCTTTAATATAAAATAGAAAACTAAAGACGATAAGCTGACATATGATCTTGTTGGGGAATGACTATGACACCACTTACTATCATTCTTAAGACCTCCTGAGTTCAATAGTTTCACGAATATTTTAAAGTATTGGTGAAACAATGGGTAATAAAAAAAAATCAAAACATCGTCTTGGAGTGTACTACTTGCAGACAAAAAAAAAAGATGCTTTTAAAACAAGTTGAATGCTCATAAGTAATTGTCTAATACATAAAACAATATCAATAGAGAGTTTTAGATGGAAAGATATCATTTTGTTTTAGAAAAACCAATGCAGTTGTTCTTATTTTGTAAAAGCGATGATCTTTCTACTAAAAAGGCAATTTCTTAGCTTCGCCCCTCTTTTTTCTCATCGACGGTTTATAGATTCCGAGTCCATCATAACATCTTGGATAATAAGGGCCCTAAAATTAATAAACTCGACATTAAAACCCTATTTTACTCAAAAGATAAAAATAAAAGTGGCGTATTTTTTTGTATTTATTAATGCGAGGAGCAAATACAAACAATTTTGAATCAGGCGTAGGTTTTAATAGCTTTTTTTTAAGGTTTGCAAAGCCAAAAAAAAGTAACCAACCTATCCCCTTTTTGTATAACGATGTTATCAATTTCATGACATTTTAGTATTGCTTTTTTTTTCCACTTTTCTTCTCTTTAACTTTCTTTAAAGCATATTTTTATCTGTTTTATCTTTACATTAAAATGTATAGGTATGCAAAACAGGCAGTCCAAGCTGCAGAACAACCATTACTACTGGAATCAAGGAATTCAACCTCTGGTGACGTGAGGGTTCCGATGCCCGAAGACACCCCAAGGTCATCGATTCCAGAAGATTACCATCTACTAGACATATCCAAGGAGAAAGACTATATGGCAGTACTCCAGACTGACTTGACTCTTGTTGTCTACAAGCTGAAGATTACAAATGGAGAAATTGACTATGAAGAAGACACAACCTATAAAGTTGATAAAATTGAAGGTATCAATCCGGCGTATATGTTTCTCTCGGTTTGCTCTGGAACTGGTGACGTAGTGTTATCCTTTGCAGAAATAGACAAAAAAACTGCTTTATTCACAGCCAAAAAACCGCGACCCGAATATAGACATTGCAGAATTTTTCGAAAAGGAAAAGGCATCAATGACACCATCGAATTTCAAGGAAGAGCGGTGTATGTAAATGGTAAACTGGTGTTGGTTGGCGAACATATTTTACAGGTTCATCATACAAGTACCTTAAAGATGGAATATTTTCTTGACTTGTCTGTTCTTAAAACGGGTCACGAGGCGTTTATCGGAGGCGAGGACATTGCTCGACAAGTAACATGGGCCAAACTAATTTTAATGAAGCAAAATTTTGTGGATGATGGAATTAAACTTATTTCTATAACGCGACATATACACAACAAGATATTAGTTACGACTTACAAAGGAGATATAACTAGAGTTTGGTCAATTTTGGATGGATCATTACTTGTTTCTTTCAAGCAAGGCAAATCAGAATACTCTATGGCTATTTCAAAAAATCAGCGCTTTATTGCAACTTATGAAAAGAAGAATAAATGTGTACATGTATATTGTTTAAAGAGCGGTTTACAGCTATACAAATACCATCCTGAAGGAGTAAAGTTGGATGAGCCCAATTCTTATGTAACGTCTGTCAGATTCTGCACTCACCGAAATTATATCATCATCTCAGGTATCACCAAATATGCGGGTAGTCCAGCCAGATACAAATCATTTTATGAAGTATGGTCAATTTCTCAAGAGCGACTAGTTCACTCGGTACAGGAGGAAAATGTTTCCAACAAAGCGTTGCAGCCTTTTGTTCTTGAACATCCATTCGATATTGAAGAAGATCAGAAAGTGTCTCGACCAGATACCCCTTCCCCTCCTCCACAAGATTCCGAGAACAATGCGAGTGGCTCTGAAAATGGTAGATCTGGAAGTAACACCACTCAGCCAAGTAGCAGTTCTCAACAGCCTGCGGCTGCCCCCAAGTCTGAAGAAATCAATTGCGCGTTATATGGCATATTCATGAAAAGTAACAATAAGCATCTAGAATTTCGATCAACCCCAGTTTACGAGTGCACCAGTAAAGAAAAAGGAAAATTTCAGGTACCAGAGGAGATAGATTGGGAAGGTTTTCGATTCCGAAAGCTAAATAATGGAGGAATGATTCAACGTGGATTTTTTCATGATGTATGCGATCCACTTGGTGGCAAGAAGACAATATCATATGTATTGAACCATCCGACTGGAGTATATGTCCTTCGTTTTGGTGCTGGTATGACACAGTTATGGGAATTAGTCGTTATTCCACCCCAACAGCTGAATGAAGCGAAAAGGGAAAAGAAAGTGTTCGGTTTTGGAAACCTACCTTCACCCTCGGAAAACTTATATTACAACACTGTAGCCGACAACAAACTTATTTTTGCCAGAGCATATAAAGGTAATCACGCTGGTATTCGCTCGACCTTCCGCGACACATGGGGATGCCGCAGTCCTACATTTCGTTTTATGGAAAAAGCCGGTCATATCATTGTTGAAGTGATAAAAGAAAAGGACGGCGAAGACAAAGCTGAGTTGAAGAAGGACAAATCTTGGATTAAAAAATGGGGTCACAAACTAGGCAAAACGTTTCACTTTGGCAAAGACGAAAAAGGATCTGCTCCTCCGTCTCTGATCAAGGATGAACTGTTTCTACCTTTCTCTATAATAACTACTTCAAATCCAGAGGCTGAATTTTGTGAAATTGAAAGTGCATTTCAAGCATTACATCACCTTGATTCTATGAAGAAAATGCATTTTTCTCCAGTAAGTAAATTTTTGATTTCCCCTTACATATATACTCATAAATTTATTAATTTATATCACTATTTTTTTTAATAGCAAGTTGGTTATAGTGAAGAAGATTTTAACAACAACCGAGATACCTTCATCAGGAAAATTGAAGAAAATATTGATAATGCCTTAGAATCAGAGAAAGGCAAATCGTATTTTTTAACTATATCTGGAAGCAAAACGATGGCAATGCTTGCCTCTTATGAAGCCGGTCGAAAGTTACTCTATAGAATTATCTGGAGAGACAATATCCCTGCCAATGTATTCAGCTACAAGACCTATGGAGAACTCAATGAAAATGCCCTCACAGTTCTTCTAGAAAAAACAGAATACGATTTCTATAATTTGATGTTCAATCAAATGCTGATAGGCTACTACAAAAATGGTTATGGAAACCTTTCTGCTATAATGGATGCCCTAATCTATCTCCAAAAAGAGAAGTTTACTCGTACGCATTTTTTTAGATTATATTTCATGTATCTTGGTTTTATTTTTGTTTACATCTTTATTTTTTAGCACAACTTTTGCGTTCAACCAAGAAGCTCTCGTTTCTCCCTGTGAAGGAAGAATTTGCCCCTATTTTGAATTCCGAACGTCAAGGCATGCTTTCGATAAAAAATCTTCAGGAAGAAGATGAGGAAAAAGTTGAATATCTAGATACCTTTTCAGTTTTGGAACAACTAGAACGATATGACTACGGTATATGGTATCTACTACCATTTCACTACTTGGCTTATCAGTACACCCTTTTCCTGCGCACGTCTTCAGTCCAAGACATCTTAAAATGGATGAGTAAAGGCTATCATTTGATTTTTGGAGCTAGTATGAAGAAATCCAATCTTGCTAAACTGTGTATCGTCCCTCTCCCTTATTTCAACTCCTATCGATCCTTACCAGAAGATACACCATCCCTTGAAAAACGAGAACACAAAAAGGAAAAAAATATACAAGAGTACCATGGTGTTTTTTACTACAGCTACAGTCAATTTTCTCTTCTGGCATCAAGTAACCACTACAATAGTATATTTAAACAAGGAGATACTATCATGGAAATGCTTGTAAAGTACAAATGGGAGGAGTTTGTCAGAAGTCGTTTTTGGGTTGTTTTGTTCTGTCATGCGGTGTTTTACGTTTCTTATAGTACTGGTGTCTCGTTCCCAGAAGAGCTTTTTGACTACATACCCGGGACCAAGATGTCACATCCTTCCCATTATGTGGCAATTATACTCATGTTTATCTCTGGATTCATTCTATTAGTGCAAGAATTTAGACAATTCTGGCTTAACAAGTGGGAGTATTTCAGGTCCTTTTACAACTATGTTGATTTGGCAGCGTTTGTCCTTCCAGTGGTTACATTCATATTGCTACTAACTAGAGATCCTGAATCCCATGTTCTTGTAAGTTGAATGTACAACATGTATGATATTAAGAGTACTAAAAAACCTTTTTTTTAATACACTTTTAGTACGCCGTAAGTTCAGTCACAACACTTATATTATGGGCACATGGTATTTTACGTCTTAGAGTGTTTCGTCCAGTCGTGAGTACATCTAGTTAAAAGAATAGAACACAAACATATCTAATTGTAACCATTACTATCATCGCTTTGCTTAGGGAAATCTATTGGAAATTATCCTCCAACTGGTAAACAAGATTTTTCCCATCATTATCATTATGATTTTGATAGTGATGGGTTTTACAAATGCTTTTGTTGTCTTGCTTCGACGCCAAGAAGACAGCTTTTTCCAAGATGCGTTTAGCGGAAATACAACCAGTGGTTCAGACGTTGATATGAGTAACCAAAGTCAGCAAAACTCGTTCAAAGATATTTTCTTTGCTTACTCTACAGTATGGCTCTTTGTTTTTGGCTATGTGGACCCTATGTTTAGTGGAAATGTTGGAAATTATGTCATGTCAATTATATTGCTCATTCTCTTTTCATGCATCGTCCTTCTTATTTTATTCAATGTAGTTATGTAAAGTATCCAAGTATAGTTTTTTATGTGATCTCTCTTTACTTATTTTTACTTTTTTATAGTGCTCTGATGTCTGGAGCAATTGAAGACATTAGAAAAAAAGGAAATAAGATCTGGTAAGAATATTCAATTTTTCAAAAATGAAATTTATCACTAAAAATTTGGTTTTTAAACAGGATTGCTCACTTTGCTGGTAAATTCATATACACATACATCCATTTAATTCATTTACTTACTTATTCTTCTATTACTATGTAACAAAATTAGCTGTTGTTTCTGAAATAGAACTTCTTTGGGGAACCAATGCAACAAGATTTAACAATAAGAACAACCCAACACATGTTTACTATAATGCAAACATAGAAACTGTCAAAAAACATCATCAGGATATTGTTAAAAAGACCAAAAAAATGAAAAAAGAAATGAATGGTATAGTATTTTTGTTTTTTATTGGGCATAATTCGGTTGCTAATTTTTATAATATAGAACACTTTGGCTTTAAAAATGAAGAGAATGATAAAGATAAAAACGATGATTGAAAATAAAATGACACCACAAGTCGCTATAATGACTTTTGTTTACCACCATCGTTCTTTTCCCAAATATTATCTGTAATTTTCTCCCCTTTTTCTCATGAATTTGTAAGTTTTTCTCAATTTCTTGAATAAACCAGTAGCACTTGTCTTTTAAGTTTTGTTTCTCCCCCAATGGCTTTTTTTCATTTCATTATTTCAATGTATTCCTCTAAACTACCAACAGTTTCTACTGTTTTTCCCAATTAAGCAATTATCAGAATATTTTCCACTCCCAACGTGTTGAAGAGTATATCAACGGCAAGTTAGGACTCGTACTTCATCACTTGTAGCTTTTGTGCATGTTATTCGTTCCCTTTCTACACTGGAATTATATACTCATTTATATAACACATCTCTTCTATAATCACATCGACTTTAGTTTTAACAGCTTTGCCTGCGTCCATAAATACAAAATATACTAAAAGTTAAAGCTGAAAATAGCAACAAAAAAAGCTTAAATGAGAGGGATGTAAAGAAACACTCCTTTCTTTATTTTGATTCAGCGTCCCTTGCTGTTTGATCACTTATTTATAAAAGAAAGTGCATTATTATACATATTTCACCATTGGATCAATCAAATGCGAATTCAGTAAATTGCATAAGACACTATTTCGTATCTTATCTTATTCATGGCAAACCCAATGAATATGGAGCCCAATCTATTACATTTCTTTCATAGATAAGATAATCCAGGCCAATTCTATTTTATTTTCTTGGATTTCTGGAGGGGTGTTTATTCAGTAGAGACGTACAGAATTACGCATGTTTTTATGTCAGATAAGCATGAATTGAGGAGAATAAAACTAGTAAAGGCTTCTGATTCCCTTTTATAGTTTTTTATCTTTTTTTTTTTGAAACAAACAAATTTTGATTATCTTAAATAATGTTTATATTGAAAGAACTCAAGAACTAAATATTAATTTAATAAGAGTGAAAAATGTAGGGAAAAGTTCATTTACGACTCAGACTGTAGTCTTCATATCAGCTTAATATTTCATGGACCAAATTTCTAATTCAAATACACTCAAAGAAAATGGATCCGATTTATCCATTTAGTCTTTAGTCTTTTGAGTCTTGGAAGTCATCGAAAAAAATAAACTGATTGTGCTGAGCTACGCATCACTACAAAATAAAAGGCAGCTAAAGTGGTCAGCATATATGCACATTCTTTTCCCTTGTTAACAGTCGCCTGTATAAAAATATTTCTTAGAGGTTGATCATCCTGTGTAAATAACAGTTCTATAATATGCAAGTAAGGAAAAGGGATATCCAACGAAATGGAGAAATTACTGCAAATGCATTTTTCCCAATCCTACGGAAAAAAGAAAAACATTATACAAACCCTTCCGGATTGATTGATCTGTATATTAACCCATATATTATACTTTTAATCTTGATATTTCCAATCACTAAAAAATACGCTTCCTAACTCCTACAACCGTTGCTCTTTCAGTTCTTGCTTTTGTCTCTCAGAGTGTATCTGCTTTACCGGTTAGGGATTCTTACAATGAATTGAGTGGTATTCCAAATACAGGACCTCGTGCTAGTGATTGGGTTGGTTCTGATCTTACTGCTGGTGATTCTGGTGATGTATATGAAGGTTTTTATTTCCCCTCCCGTTTCTTCTCCTTCTCTTGGTGGATCAGGTTTATAAACCACCAGAACAACCACATGGTGGACTTGTTGGGACTCTTATATCACCCGTTCTAGAAGCTGAACAAAAGATGAACTAAAAATGTGGTCTTTCAATACAACGTGTTATTATTATTATTATTATTATTATTATTATTATTATTATTATTATTATTATTATTATTATTATTATTACAAAAAAGAATGTGGCCTCAATTATTTCAGAATCAAACCTAATAAAATTAAACTTATTGATTTTGATTCTACAGATAATAAAGCTTGATATTCCTTTCATCTCTGTTATATATATATATATATATATATTTATTTATTTTCGAATATTGTCATCGCTTATTTAATTAAATATTGATAAGTAGTGATTATAACAGCCTTTTGATACCACTTGGGTGATGATACCATATTAGTGACGGTTAAATAATTATACTTTTGCACCTGACGCATTAAATTAATTTGATTGGCTATCATGTTTTTAAGAATAGAAAATGAACCAATTCTGTGTTTTAGAGAACCTACCTTTTAATATAGTTTGCTTGGTTA
>VCJG01001853.1:9023-20156 GCA_024140375.1 Backusella westeae | reverse complement strand
TAAAAAAAAAAAAAAAAAAAAAAAAAAAAAAAAAAAACTTATTATAATGGTTCTCGAATTGAGTAACTGACTTGATAAAAACTCAAGTATTTGCCTCCTATATATTATAATGCCTTTTTTTAATCTGATCTTAGTTTTGCAAGAAATTATATCGTACCTAAAGATCTGCCTATTTAAATTAGTATTAAACATGCGAAGTGATGGGTATGTCAAAGAATGGACAGAATTATACCCTTCGGGTATGAGCTTTCCCTAATCATTTTATGCAAGATTTTTTTGGGGAAGCCACTGTAAAATGACACATTTTATTTTTAAGGTGCTACTTCTACTGATTACAAAAACAATGCAATAAACGAAATACCAATATTCTGAGACTATATTGTTTACTATAAAGAAGTACGTTGTTATTTTTTGACAACAATGAGTGTAAAATCAGCAACGTAATGCATTGAATAAATCCAAGTTTGATAATCAATTTAGCATCAGAAAGTTTTTGCACTGAAACATGGAGCTTTAAAAATAAAGTTGACTGATAATTTTTTAGAAACATACCAAGTCGTGGGATTTGTAACATCGTTACCCTGATACAAATGTTTAAAATTAATTTCGATTGATGTAATAACGAAATATCTTGCCATAGACAAAAGAAGTTTAAATATATATATATGCTGATATTATACATATAAGAGAAAGCATCACAGGCCATAATGATTGAATCGTCAACACTACCTTATAAGGTGCTTATCAACTGGGTCTCATCTAAAAGTATATAGACATATGCGGTGAGACCCAATCGTTATCCCTCCCCTTTTATTTTAAAGTTGCACTTACGTAGATTTCTATTTAAGAATTACTAATAAAAATGGGAGTGGAATCCGTTTGCCTTTCGTCTCCTTTCCGTTTCTAGCATCCATTTTTACTCGATAATAAATGATATCAACAATCACTTTGTACAAAAAAAATTTCAAAAAAAAATACGCATAAAAAATAGGCAAAAAGGAAAGACGCATTTGATAGTATAAATATGCTTATTTGCTTATTTCCTGTTTTTCTTTTTTGAGCCTATAGTGAGGTGGCTTCCGGTTTTATTTACGGATCGGCCGGCCATGAACAGCGTGATATTAACTTATAAAACATTGATTTCCTATATTCACATAGTAATAGAGAAAGACGCAATAAAAGTTTAAGTAAAGCATTCAAAATAACTAAATATAGTCATTCGGCTTCCTTAAACAGATGAATACGTGTATTTTTTTTAAAAAAAAAAGCAGACATTGTTCCTAATCGGCCCGCAAGTTAGTCCGAAAGTTTTTGGTAATTAATATCATTGTCTTCTGAAATTTCATTGATCAACTTCAAAATATCCAATCAACCATTATATTTAATGAAAAAAAGGAGGATATGAAAGCAAAGATAAGGTTTTCTTCCATTACATAATAAATGTTTCCTCTCTCAAAAATTTTCATTTTAGACAAGGTTATGTAGAAAAGTTTTTTTTTTTTCTTAGTATGAGTCAAAAAATTCACCTTTAAAAACCATGTCAGATACACAATTGTGACACATAATAAATGGCAGAATTTAGCAAATAGGGTCATTTTAAAATTTTACTGCCCATGGTGTTGTACTAACATTTATGGTCAATGTACATATTAGAATTTTATACATGTAATAAAACTCCCCGGTTCTGTTTTACAGTGACTATGTCTACCTAATTGGTGCTTGATGCAATGGTTAGGTTAGAGTTTTGGATAGCTTTTTTGCTGCATGTAAAACTGTCAACTGGCCTCTGATCGAACATACTCAAGACGAAGAAAACATAAAAAAGGGCAATGATTTAATCTTAATGATATGCTTGTCTACATTTTGGAAATATTATTACTTGATATGGCAAAGGTTTTTTTTTTACTATTATTAAAAAGTGATAATCTATCAACAGGCAATAAAGTTGTGGACATTGTTGACAACTTTTTAAACAGAAAGAAATATGTGCTAGTTGGAAGCTTCCAAACTCGGGTCTTTAAACGCTAATTATCGTTGCTTCGTTTTATTATGTGGAACAGCTTTAGTTTTATTTTTACGAAACGATCATATAAGCTGTCAATAACACATTATATTTAATTTAATTAAGTTAAAACTAGTTCAAACATATATATATATATATCGATTGCTGGCCGAATATTACGATTCTTCATATATAAAAACAAATATATTGAAGATAGGTATTTATCTCAACTGAAGTAAATCTGACTCAAGCCGCAGCAATACATTTGTAATCCATAGTTGTACAATTTAAAAGATAGAAAAAGTGAGTGTGACATTAAATAAAAATAGATGCCACCAATAAAAAAAATGCATTTGCAATTTGCCCCTCAAATCGTTTTATCTGATCGCTCCCCTGTTTTTTCATATTTTTTGGTTCAAAATAAATTAGGCTAAATTTGGTTACCTGTGTCTTATTTTTTTCTTAATGTTTCATATAAAAGTTGTTGCAGAAAGCATATAAAATACTACAATCGGAATATTCTATTGTTGTAATGATAACAATTTATGGTGGCATTAAGCACGAGCAAATCGGTTAGCCTTGATCTGGAAGAACCTGTAGAGCGTAATCCAATTAGATCGACACGGCCCGTTATTGAGAGTCCGCGGCTGTTGGATGTAAAAATTTCCAAAAAAAGTGGGCTCTACGCACTTTAGGTTCCGTTTCAACCAATGATACGAGGATTAAGAGACTCGTCCCGAAGAACCAAATCTGCAATCAATTTCTTGGATCGCCTCGTATTTTCTGCGCCTTATTGTCGGTTTTTCGGCCGTTTTTTAACATCAATCTATTTGAAATCACATTTGAGTGAAAAATTTTGTATTACCATATCAGCAGATTCTCTATCTTTTGATTGAAGAGCTTTAGGGTGTGAGGTGGCCTTTGGCAGTACAAAGGAAAATTTTTGTTTCCTTTTTCATTTATATTTATGCAGCAGAAAGAATATTCTTTGCAAATCAATGTATTAAATTTAAAGGAACCAAATGTCTGGCTTTCGTTTGGATCATCGTTTGAGTGTAAACTTCTGTTATCTACGCACATCGGGGTCCGGGAAGAGAAAATTGAGCATCGCCATAGGCCCGGTAAGCTATACCCGTCATCTCCACAAAATAAGCTTCCCTTCTCCGACTTGCTTCACTATCATTGCGGATAAATTACGGCATCACCTAAACACGTTTATGACAAACTCCACTTTTCTATATAAATATAAGGTAGTTGGAGCTAAATCCGTTTTTTGTTTTTGTTAATAGATTTTTTTTTCTCTTTATTACTTTATTGTTCTTTTCATTTTAATTTTTAATGTCATCGAACAAACCTCTTTCTAAAGAAAGGGAGTATCGCAGAGAGTTCGATCAGCACTCTAGCGATGGATCCACAAAAACAGTAATTCAAAATGGCAACGTTAACTACGACCATGCTCCTGACTCCTTCGGTGAACCTGATGCTAACGCAGTTGATATCGAAGGTATGAATATCGAATAATGGAGACAATTAAAAATCATCAAAGAAACCCAACTGATCTTTTTTCCCTGATTTAGCTGCAAAGGGCGAATACTCCGAAATGAAACGTGAGTTATCTCGCATCAGTCGTCACTCCACAACAGCAAGTGCTCTCGAAGCAGGAGAGTCAGCACAAGATGAATTCAATCTTGATGACTTTTTGACTAACCTCAAGGACGAACAACAGTCCGCAGGTCACTTACCTAAAAATTTAGGTTTAATATGGAGAGACCTAGTCGTAAAGGTATGCAATCTTTTTTCTAATTTTATTTTTTTTGTTTTGTCTTCTAATTTTTTTTTCTTCCATTTTTTTATAGGGTGAATCAGCTGATGCTCATACTATCCCCACCGTCTTCACTTTCCTTCAAGTTTGGAAATTCTTTGGCATTGGTGTCAGCAAAAAAGAAAAGACCATTCTTCACAAACTTAACGGTAATGTTAAGGAAGGAGAGATGTTGCTCGTTTTAGGTCGTCCCGGTGCAGGCTGTACTACCTTTTTAAAGGTGATGGCCAACATGCGTGGATCATATACCCATGTCGATGGTTCTGTCAGCTATGGTGGTATCGATGCAAAGACTTTCGCTAAACGTTATCGCGGCCAAGTGTGTTACAACGAAGAAGAAGATATGCATTACCCTACTTTGACAGCCAAGCAAACTCTCCAATTTGCTCTTCGTATGAAAACTCCTGGAAAGCGTCTTCCTGAAGAAACAAAGGATGACTTTGTCAACAAAATTATCTACATGCTCGGCAATATGTTGGGTCTTACCAAACAAATGAATACCATGGTTGGTAACGCCTGGGTTAGAGGCCTTTCTGGTGGTGAACGTAAGCGTATGTCCATTGCTGAACAAATGACAACTTCCAGTTCTATCAATTGTTGGGATTGTTCCACTCGTGGTCTTGATGCTGCATCTGCTTTAGATTATGTTCGTTCTCTTCGTATTATGACTGATATCACTAAGAAAACCACAGTTGCCACACTTTACCAAGCATCAAATAACATCTTCACCTTATTCGACAAATTGCTTTTGCTTGATGAAGGTAGATGTCTTTACTTTGGTCCAACCGATATGGCTAAGGCTTATTTCGAAGAACTTGGCTTCCTTTGCCCTAGCCGTAAATCTACTCCTGATTTCTTGACTGGTATTTGTAACCCTAACGAACGTGAAATTCGTCCTGGTTTTGAGGACTCTTGCCCCAAGTTTGCCTTCGAATTCGAAGAACGTTACTACAAGTCGCCTATTTATAAACAAATGATGGATGCCCTTGATGAATATGAACAGCAAGTTGCAGTTGAAAAGCCCGCAGATGCCTTTAGACAAGCCGTCGATGAAGAACATCAAAAACGTGCTCCCAAGCGTTCCCCTTTCACTGCCTCTTTCTATCAACAAGTAAAGGCTTTAACTATTCGTCAATACTATCTTAATATCACAGATATCGGAGCCCTCATCAGTCGTTACGGTACTATTTTAATTCAAGCTTTAATCACTGCTTCTTGTTTCTTCAAAATGGCCGAGGATGGTGCTGGCGCTTTCAGTCGTGGTGGTGCCCTTTTCTTTGCTCTTTTGTTTAATGCTTTCATCTCTCAATCTGAACTTGTAAATTTCTTGATGGGTCGTCCTATTCTTGAGAAGCACAAGCAATTCTCTCTTTATCGTCCTTCTGCCTTTTATGTAGCTCAAGTTGTTATGGATGTTCCATACGCTCTTGTTCAAGTTCTTTTGTTTGAAATCTGTGCTTACTTTATGATGGGTTTGAAGCTCACTGCTGGTGCATTTTTCAGTTTCTTCATTATTCTGTTCTTTATCAATATGTGTATGAACGGATTTTTCCGCTTCTTCGGTGCATCAACCTCGAGCTTCTTTTTGGCTACCCAAGTTTCTGGTGTCATTCTTATTGCTATCACCACATACACTGGTTATACCATTCCTTACAATAAAATGCATCCATGGCTGAGGTAATTATTAAATGATAAAAGCGTAGTTTAGGGGAGAGTTCTAACACATTTATTAGCTGGATCTACTGGATCAACCCTTTGACCTATGGTTACAAGGCCTTGCTTATCAACGAGCTTGGTGGTGAATCCTACAGTTGTGAAGGTGCCGGTAATGCCGTTCCTTATGGTCCTGGTTATGATGACTGGAACTACAAGGTCTGTACTATGGCTGGTGGTAAGCCCGGTCAAAACTTTGTTTACGGTGATGACTACCTTAATGACTACCTTAGCTACAAGCCTGAGCAAATGTGGGCCCCTGACTTTATCGTTGTTGTTGCCTTCTTCTTGCTCTTCACTGTTATGACTGCTCTTGCTATGGAATTTGTTGGTTTGTCTAAGGCTGGTACTTTAACCAAGCTTTATCTTCCTGGTAAGGCTCCTAAGGAACGTACACCTGAAGAAGAAGAAGCCAGACGTCTCAAGCAAGCCAACTTTGGCCAAAACATGGAAAAGGTTTCCAATGGTACCACATTCTCTTGGCAGAACATTGATTACACTGTCCCCTTTAAGGGTTCTCAGCTCCAATTATTGAATAAGGTATCTGGTGTTGTTCGCCCCGGTCACTTGACTGCCTTGATGGGTTCTTCTGGTGCTGGTAAGACCACTCTTTTGGATGTCCTTGCTCGTCGTAAGACCATTGGTAAAGTTGATGGTCGTGTCTACCTTAATAACGAAGCTCTTATGACTGATTTCGAACGTATTACTGGTTATTGTGAACAGATGGATGTCCATCAGCCTGCTGTTACTGTTCGTGAAGCTCTTCGTTTCTCTGCCTATCTTCGTCAACCCAGTGAAACTCCCAGAGAAGAGAAGGACGCTTATGTTGAAACCATTTTGGAACTTTTGGAGATGGAAGATATTGGTGATGCTCAAATTGGTCAAGTTGAAACTGGTCATGGTATCTCTGTTGAAGAACGCAAGCGTTTGACTATTGGTATGGAATTGGTTGGTAAGCCCAAGCTTCTTTTCCTTGATGAACCTACCTCTGGTCTTGATGCCCAAAGTTCCTACAATATTATTCGTTTCATTCGCAAGTTGGCTGACTCTGGATGGCCTGTCTTGTGTACTATCCATCAACCTTCTGCTATTTTGTTTGAACACTTTGATCATCTATTGTTGCTCGTTCGTGGTGGTCGTACTGCCTACCATGGTGAAATCGGTGAAGACTCTCGTATTATGATCGAATACTTTGAAAGCAACGGTGGACCCAAGTGCTCTCCTGAAGCTAACCCTGCCGAATATATCCTTGAGTGTGTCGGTGCTGGTACTGCCGGTAAAGCTAAGGCTGATTGGGCTGAAATTTGGGAACACTCCTCTGAAGCCAAGGCTCTTGAGGCTGAACTCGAAGATATCCATAACCAATCTGATCCTAAACCCACTCGTAAAGCCCAAACTTATGCTACCAGCTTGTTTACTCAATTCGTCTTGGTCTATAAGCGTATGGCTTTAGCTTACTGGCGTTCTCCTGATTATAACATTGGTCGTTTCCTTAACGTCATGTTCACTTCTTTGGTTACCGGTTTTACTTTCTGGAAGCTTGGTTCAACTTCCAGTGATATGTTAAACAAGGTCTTTGCATTGTTTGGTACTTTTATTATGGCCATGGTTATGATTATTCTTGCTCAACCCAAGTTTATTACTGAAAGACAGTACTTCAGACGTGAATATGCTTCTCGTTATTATAGTTGGCTCCCTTGGGCCATCTCTGCCGTCCTTGTCGAATTCCCATACATTTTCTTCTATGCTGCTTGCTTCATGTTTGGTTTCTACTGGACAGCAGGCATGAGCGCTTCTTCGGACTCAGCTGGTTACTTCTATATTACTTTTGTCATGCTTGTTCTTTGGGCTGTCACCCTTGGTTTTGTTATTGCTTCTGTTTCCGAGTCACCACTTATGGCCTCTGTTATCAACCCACTTGTCGTATCTTTGCTTATCCTTTTCGCTGGTTTGATGCAGGCTCCTTCACAGATGCCTCATTTCTGGAGTTCTTGGATGTACTGGCTTGATCCTTTCCACTACTATATTGAAGGTCTTACTGTCAACGAACTTCGTGACTTGGTTATTGATTGTAGTGATAGTGATCTCTTGCGCTTCAGTCCCCCTCCCAACATGACTTGTGGTGAATACACTGAAAATTACTTCGCTTATGGTGCTCCTGGTTATATCGCCAACCCCAATGCTACACAACCTGAACAGTGTGGTTATTGTACCTTCAAATCTGGCAAGGAGTTCTATAGCACTCGCTTCGGTTGGGATGAGTCTCACAGATGGCGCAACTTTGGTATCTTAGTTGCTTACTTTGCATTCAACGTCATCGTCTTTGTTGGTTTAGTCTACCTTCGCAGAAAACCTAGACGATAAATTCGTTTTATATTATATACATTGTATTCAAATTTTGTAACATTATTTACACGCCTTTTCTTTTTATACCATACATATTAGATTTACTTTTTTTTATACACACTATTATTTTTAAAAAAATAAATTTATTTCATAAATAAAAATAAAATAAATTATCAAACTATAAACATTGAACTTCTTGTATTGTGATGATTTTATTATCGAAACAATTTATCCATTATAAATTGGCATGTGTAGTTGTATCAACTGTTCTCCAAGAATTATTCATGACTCCACGATAATTCCAGACTGGGTATTCTTGTTGCACGTTTCCAGCAGAATCGACTTGAGAAAAATGAGAGACAAGTTAATATAAATAATATGAGTAAAAACGTAATATTACATACCTGCTCTGCTGACAATTCGAACATTACGTAATGTTGGTATAGTTGCTGCCCATAAACACCATCCATATACTTTGGCACTACTGCCATCAGCACAAGGTTGGTGTAATTCTGCAGTCACCCATGATTTACCATCATCGCCTGACACATCTGAAAATAACAAAGAAAAAAAAATGGATCAAAATTAAAGTTTCCTATATTCTAATTTATGATGTGTATATATACATACCTACTCTCTGAATGCTTCTTCCTCCACCTTTTTTTTAATAAGTTTATGTTAGATTATTTATTTTCTTAATTTGTATTTTGAAGCGTCTTTATAACGTACCTGATAATGCATAGCCTTGGACTACTTGATTTGGCTGTGGGCTATCATGAACACCATCAGCTGGAGAACAGACATAAGATTGAACATTGTATTCACCAATTGAGGGCACTTTGCACCAATAGGCTTCCGCATCTTTTTCGTCTGTGATCTAGAAAGAAAGAAAATCAGCAAACTAAGGCAATATATCTGTAAAAATAATACTTACATGCGCAGGAAGAATTTTGTAATCTCGTCGCTGATAAAATGATGTTGATTCAAAGTCTTGAATAGTTACTGATTTTAAGTACTTCACAGAGCGTCCTCCGATATAGCCTTTTGTGATTTGTTTTTCTTGTCAGCAGCCCATAAATAAGCTTTTTTTTATTAAACAAAATGTACTAACCTGGAACAACAACTCGAATGGGGTATCCATGATCACGTGTCAATGGACGGTAGTTCATCTAAGTTTGAGAGATAAGCAACCTCAATTTAAAAAATAAAGGATGTAAAGAACGTACTTCGTATGCTAATAGAACGTCTCCAAATTCATCACTGGAATATGTATGAATTAGCAAAAAAGGTTTTCTACAAATATATATCGACTTACAGTGCTTTTGACAATGGAATAGAAGATCCATAGCAGGTATCTTCTTCGCACTGAATAAAACAAATAAATAAGCAAGTTACGTATTTTCTTTTAATAAATGGAGTTACCTTTTCTGTTGATTCAAAAGCAACATGCATCTTGCCCAAATTCTTTATCTTTGAAGTTACACCGATGGATTCAAGAACGTCTTTTAATCTACACCCGCTATAGATTGCATTGCCCAAAGCACATGGTCCCCATATTACCTTATGATGTAATCAAAGTTCGAGAGTTAATACAAATTATCAAGAAAAAAGACAATGTTTGATCTCAACTTACTCCTTTTGTATGTTTTACTTTGTGGAGACCATCTCTTCTATTTCCCTGCAGTATTGTTTATTAATTTGAATGCGATTATTGTGTGTATATAAAAATAAATACATACCGCACACTAAAGCAATATTACAAAAGAAAAAGAGAGAGAAAACAAAAATCATATGAGATAACAGCTTTTTTTTTTGTTCCTGTTTATCAACTTACCTGCATGACCATCATTACCGATTCCTTTTTGAAATTCTTTTTAAGTTCTTGTACGTTTATCGTATATGTTTTATCTTCAAACGTTCCTAATCCCTGAAAGTGTATAGTGTGTTCCTCTTCTTTGAGGTCAGGTAGTGGTCCATGATTACGACAAAAGAAATACTTTTCTGGTGTAATATAATTTTTAATTAAATCTGTAGGAATAGGTTCAGCGTTGAAGGGGGCATCTTTTCGCACAGTCAAGATGCCTTCTCTTTGTTTTGGGTCGTTCCTATAATCAAGTTTTGACATGTGTATTGAATGAAAAGAAGATGAAAAGAAGAAATAAAAAAAAATTGAAGAACTAAAAGAGGTCTTATAAAGTTTACTCCCTCTTTTAAAAAGAGCGTCATGCAGTTCCTGAAATAGACTTGTTTTATGCCTTTTGTTTTTTTTTCTCACGGTATTCCATGCAATCTGGTCGAGTCGTCACACCACTTGACATTTAAAGAACGTTAACTTTCGCACGACTTCATTTCGCAGTTAGTTTTTTAACTCCAAGTTCCAGCATTTTTGACGATAAAATGATAAACAAGAGAGAACTCCTGCTTTTTTACATCCCCTCTCTCCTT
Source organism: Backusella westeae (assembly GCA_024140375.1). Lineage (NCBI taxonomy): Eukaryota > Fungi > Mucoromycota > Mucoromycetes > Mucorales > Backusellaceae > Backusella > Backusella westeae. The sequence goes on along the minus strand of VCJG01001853.1, from coordinate 9,828 downwards.
ATAATGATTTACTTTTCGTTTTTATAAAAATGAAAATCAATGTCTCCAAAATCAAAAAAAAAAAAATGGGTGAACACTGACATCATAATGTTATGGAGTGAAAGTAAGTTTATTTATGAAGAGCGAATGATAAAAGATATAAAAAATTGAGTTTCTTATCATGTGATAGGTCAAAGACGATTTGTTCTCTTTTTTTGGCATTGCTTGATACATAATAATAAAAGGAAATTAGATAGAATATGAAAATTCGCCTCAAAAAAAGAAAGAGCCATGATCATTGGTAATAACATAAATGTGATATATAAAAAAGAGAGAGGAAAGGGAGACATTAATATATAGATCATGTGGGACTTAATGTATCACTACATTTTACAGACACTTCACTAGTTCGTTTATATTTTACAATTTAAGCGTAAAGATATATTTATTAACATAAAAGACTTAAGAATATAATCAAATCAGAGATAAATATGAGTCATGTATGCTAATCAAACACCTCGCGATGAGAGACTACTTCCTGGTTCATTTACTAGAGAGCTGATTTTTTTCCCAAGTCACATCTGCTTTGAGAGTGAGTGAGAGAGAGAACAGTCAAATATTTTTGTGGTAATGCCACTTAGCAGTTTCGTACGTTGTACAATTAATGAGAAAAAAAAATATGTTTTTCCCCGTCAAAGTAATGATAAAATACCTATTAAAAGCAATTGTTGATTTGTTGCTTATTCACAAATTATTATATAGAAATGACCTTGTTAATGAAGCATGATTGTTGTTCAACTTTATTCATAGCTTTTTTTTTGTATTT
>VCJG01000185.1:14906-26771 GCA_024140375.1 Backusella westeae | reverse complement strand
AAGTACTTGGGATATATCCCTTAATTTTACTGTCATGCCCTTGATCAATACTAAAATCTTCACCTCCACTAGCCCTATTTCTTTTCTCACCAACCTTTTCCTTAAAATTATTTCTACTTTTCTCATTAATTTGAAAGTATTTCTCAATAACTTGAAAACCTTTTTCAATAATTTGAAAAAATGTCTCATTTTCTTGAAAAAGATAGTATATTCAAATGCTCAAAAAAGGCATTAAGAAGTGTAGTTTACTACCTCCCTATTTCGAAAACATTTGGATGTAAAATGAACTTTACGATGTCGAATTTTTTTAAAGAGAAAGTATATGCGAGTTTTCTATTTAAACAAATCTAACAGCGGATATAAATAGATTTGTTTACGAAAATGAAAAGCAGACACCATTGAACTATTCAATAGACTTTACTTGAGTATCTTTAAATACTCTATTCCTCAATGTTTTTTTCTTAAAAAGAAAAGAGCGCAATGAAGCTGCTCCAAATACAAGTCCTGCTAAATCACACACCAAGCAAACGGATATTCAAGCAGTTTAGTAAAATCATTCAAACTCAGACGTCTTTATTTTTGTGTGTTTTTTTATAGCTCGTATTATTTGTTTGTCTTTTCCCATGCTGTCTGCCAAGAACTACGCGTTTACAAAAGAACAACTCTTTATCTTTTTAGAAAGTAACTCGTAATAACCCTTTTGGAAACACTCTCAATTATTAAATACGATATAATGCTTTATGTTAGATGACAGAATTAATGTTGGTACAGACCTAAAAAATAAAGCAAAGAGCAATGATGGTAAAGCATCTCGAAACATCGGTTTTAAATATGAAAAAGAGAAAAAAGACTATTTTAAAGCCATGGCGTGGTACCAGCTAGCAGCAAATCAAAATGATCACATTGCCCAAATTAATATTGGATATCTGTATGACACAGGCCTTGGAGTATCTCAAGACCACCTCACTGCAATGGAGTACTATCTCAGAGCAGCTGCAAACAATGACAATATAGCTATTTCAAACATTGGTCTTCTTTTCTTACTTGGCAGAGGCGTACCGGTTGATAAATACAAGGCATTGGAATGGTATATTAAAAGTGGAACGAAACCTGAACAAGTCAAAAAGTTGAATGAAGAAGGCATTTGTCTAAAGGAAGATGATACAGGTACCTCTTTTCATTGTTATCAACCATTTTGAGTTAATTTTATTATAAAACTAGATAAACCAATTCATCAATTAATAAATGAAGCCAGTGATGCCATAAGGGAAGAAAGAAAGAAAAGAATAGCAATGTCAAATGGAGGGTACCAAGAGTTAGTAATAGCGAAATATTCAAACGAAAAGGAAATTCAAAGGCTTAAAAAAGAATTACAGAAAATGCAGCAAAAAATACTTTCACTTGAGCAAGAAAAGCTACAAAATATCATAGAGAGAGGATCGTTAAAGGAGTCGAATAATATTTTGGAGAATCAAGTGATGAACAAAGAGGAAATCGTACAATCATTAAAACGAGAGAATGCAATTTATCAGATCCTTGTACAGTCGAAAGACAACGAATTGCAGTCCAAAAACAATGAAATCGACTTATTAAAAAAGCACAACCAGGTAGAACAAGAATTTATCGAGTTAAAACGTAAGATGGAAGAATTCCAGCGCTCTTCTCGGGCACCAAGATCTTCGATGGACAATAATGATGATGATGATAGCAACATAATTACAAACACCACTACAAGGAGCACCGATAACCAGGTGTCTCATAGTAACACACCTTGGGATAATGTCATAGTAAAAACGGAAGAAGATGATTCAATATCAACGAAACTTGAGAATAAAAAGCGAAGATTGTTATCAAATAATGCATAATGTACATATATTTTAATTGGAAACCAGAGTACGCTGGTGCAATTTACCTTTTTTAAATTCAGAAAACTTTTTATCTTATTTATTAAAAGCCTCTTTTGCGTTTTTATGTCAAATATCAACAATACGTTTACAAAAGAACAGCCCTTCGCTTGTTTAGAATGTAATTCATAATAAAGTAAAAGTAGTTGCACTTTAACAAGTTAATGCAAACCGATATGAGATTAGATGACGAAAACATAGCTGATGCAGCCAGGATTGAAAAAGCAAAGAGGAAACATGGCTCGGCGCTTGCAATCATCGGTCGTGATATTTGGTACAAAAAGAAGACTATTCTAAAGTCATGGTCTGACTTCGACTGGCAGCAAACGAAAATAATCGAAGTAGTCAAGGTCTTATTTGAGATTTGTACACCTATGAATATGGAGTACCTCAAGACTATCACACAGCACTGGAATATTATCTCAAGGCATTAGAATTGTTTACTAGAAGCGGAATCTAACCCGAACAAGTCAAAAAGCTGAATCAAGAAAGCATTCATCTTAAAAAAGAGGATAAAAGTAAGCACTTCAATTAACAACCTTATTATCAAAACTAATTTTAATATAAAAATAGAAAAAACATTTATCAACTGATAAACGAAACAGAGAATATTCTTAGAGAAGATAGAAAGAAAGGGGAAAAGAACAATACAAAAGAAAAAGTGAAGAAAGTGAAACAGGCAAATGAAAAAGAATTGACAAACTTTCGCAGAGATAACCAACAGCTTCAAAGCGAATTACAACAAAAGCAACAGAGAATAGATTTACTTGAGCAAGAGATGCAGCAAACAATCAATAAAAGACAAGTCCCTACCCAACAAATTGATAGTTTGGAGCAGCAAGTGAAGTACCAAACTGAAATCATATAAAATCATTGAAACGAGAGATTGAAGGATCCAGAAAAACAACCGAAACACTTGAGGTTCTCGTACAATTGAAGAATAACGAAATTGATATGCTAAAAGAGAATCAAAGATATGTCAATCTGGAAGAACGTCAAGAAGTATTTTCTTTAATTGACAACAATGATACCATACAGGAAAGCGATAATAATAATGATGCATCAAATGACACCACAAGTCAAAGTGCTGTAAATAATAATGTAAATACGGTTATTAGAGTAAAGAACGGGGAACACAATGAATCCTCATCATGTGAAGTCGAAAGTAAGAAGAGAAGACTGTCATCTCAATGGAAACTTAGCACTCAATAAACAAAACATGCATCGAACATGTTCTTTTTACCAAAATCATTTGTATGATATTGGATGCTACGACTGTCGTTATACCACTGTTTACATCCTTCCAAGAGAGTTGCATTACTCAATGTTTATTTTTTGAGAGTAACATATCTTCCCTTTTCAGCCATTATCTTTTCTCCCATCTTTGTCATTATTGTACATCATTTTTAAGTCAAATGGCTTTCTGGGTCTAATTTGTTCAAGCTTCTTAATTTGTGATTACTCCTGGTATTAGAAAACCAAACAGTTGGTTTTAAAAAGAGCATTGTTGACACTATTGCTATATAAATGTCATACATGTATAAAAAAAAAGAGAGTCCAAATACATTTTGTAACTAACTAGTAATTCCATATTCGTTAAATTTCTTTATTGTGTCTTCCGAAATAGTACATCAGACGGCGTATACTTTAATTTGGTATACGGGTAATGAATGTTCTTATAAAAAACAATAAAGAAATATATATATATAAAACCCAGCTTCATATATTATATTTATTTTTAATCAAGATAGTCGCACAAATAAGCTTTTTTTTTCTGAAATAAATTTATTTCATGTAATTATAAGATTATACCAATAGTTTTATCAATAAACGTTATTTATATCATTATTATTGCAACATTATTTTCGGTACTATTGTTTTATTAATTTCTGATGAAATAAGGTCAAAAGATTAAATAGTGGTGCAAACTTCGTAAGTAACACAATCTAAACAAAAAAGTTATCTCAACTCGAGACCTTTTCTTTTATTTAACAATACTTGTAGTCTTTAAAATTCTGTATCGTAAACTAAAGCAAAGTAACATACAAAAAGGGTTAAAAACAATCATTGGACTAAATTCTGGAATAATACTTTGATATTTAAGCTTTATGTTTTAATAAATTGCTGCTATTAAAATAATATGAAATTTAGAATATTTGGCCTTCATCAATTGGATGAGCACCTTTAGAAAGCAATGAGAGAATGAATTATTATCCAACTACAAAAACCTTGTTACAGCTCTATGTCTTTGAACAAAGAATCATGATAGACTATACCTACTAAAATAAAGGTTTTTAATATAAACGACACTCTATACTAGATTTATGTGAGTAACATCAATGATGTCTTTAAACTACCAAGTTGGTAGTAATGTGTGTTTTATTTTTGGTGATGCATTATATAAGTAGTTAGCAACTTTGATTTTTTATTTTACTTGTTCAATTATAAGGTTGCTCAGATAACCATGTTCATGATTATCTTAGTTTTCATTGAGTAAAATTTTTTGACACCAAAGCTATTGCGATTTTTTTTTATTGAAAAAAGTTACTAGATCATTCGCTTGTTTATTTGATAAATACGAAAAGAAAAAAAGTGCCTATATAAAGCTTCTATTTCATATACATATATGATATATATAGACATCAGTCAAGCAATAATGATTTTTAAAACTGTTGATTGGTACCATTTTTACCAAGAAACAGCTTTTTTTAGTTCCCATAAGTTAGTCGCACCCTCATTGGCTGTTTTTTCACTTTGATTTTTATGCTACCAAACCTTAAAGAGTATGCATGTATTAAAATGACGTTTAAATATCACTATTTGGCATTGAAGTAAAAATAAATACGGAATAAGCGCAGTAATATATTAAATGTCAAAGTTCATTCGCTCAAAAATAAAGCCAAGCAAGATGAGGAATACAATTAAAAGGGGCTGAATTCAATGTACTCATATCTTAATCATCTTTTGAAGTACTAAGAATAACAACATGATAATATTATGCAAGCTAATGTAATACCATCTCAATTACATTAAGAAGCTAAAGTACAACTTTGTATTAAATTTTTGCATAAACGTTGTTAGGTTCTAATAAGTTAATACAGAAGCTAAAGATTTTTTTTTCACTAAGTATGAATCGATTTCTATTTTGGGTTATCATATTATTTTTTTTTCTTTGATTTGAAAATCCGGCAAATTTTATATCCAACTCAATCCACCATCATAATCTTTATCTTGAAAGTGACATATAATTTTTTTAAAAGAAAATTAATAGCACTCCATACCATTATGACTAACCAAAAAAAGTTCTATGTTGTCATTAATAGTCATTAACAGTGAATCGCTATTGTAGAGACACAATTTTGTTAGTTGTCTAGAACTTCCGTTGATTATCAGATAAAACGGACTGCTGAGAAAGAAAGCATTTTTATATGCATAGGCACTAGACCCCATAATTTTACGGTAGATTGTTTAAGGAACTGAAGTATCAGAAGTGTTTTTTTCGCTAATATGTACTTGCGTCATCTTACCATAGATGTCATTCATTAAACTACTTAGCAGCATCGAGTACTATTTTAAATGTAGGACAAGTACCCATAATTATTCACAACATATTAAAGTGGCAATGACAGCAGATAAAAAAAGTGTACATTTGCCATTCTACCATATGTCAAAAGTCTCAAATAGTCAAGCTTTTTGCGTATCACCTTATTATGAAAAAAGCTGCAGCAAGTTAAATTAAAAGAAATTAATCAGCTATAGTAGTACCTACGATAATATTCTGTCTGTTATTCTCGGACTACAGAAGGTAAACAGTTCGATTATACACAGTGATATGATATTAAGGACATGCATAATTCTTCAGAAAGATATAACATTGTTTTAAATGAAAATGTATAGCCCATGTAGGTAATATACATGTCAAAAAAAAATGGGGCCTCCTTTTTATCTTTATAAAGTAATAATTCTGAATTAATTGATCAAGCAATTTACGATTTATAGGTATACATTTATTTATTTTTATAATTTTTTTTCTTAATGTTTACAAAACACAAGCACTCATAAATACAATATATTAAGACAGCACAAGACGTGTCACTACAAACTAAAAATACAAGGGCTTTAATATATCCTATAAGAAAAACTATGTCGGCTTGATTTGCTTTTCAGTAAATTTTACACGTGAAGTAGTCTTTAAAAATGGCATAACAATAGAGTAAAACGTCAGAATGACACTCAAAAGAAAGAGAGTAGTAGATTAGCTTTTAGTATAAAAAAAGAATGAATAAATAATGATCTACCGAACAAGAAGATATTTCTTTTGATAACATGATTGGTTCAAGCAACATAGTTAGCTTGCGCCTCTTGTGTAATGGGATGCTATCACCACGTTTTTGAAGGTGGTCTCGTTGAATAACACAAATAGAGCAGTTACACAAACAACATGGCAAGACTCTTTGTGATCGATAGGTAACACAAAATATTGAGGAATCTAACACTGAGTAAATTAGTTTATTTCATCTTCATCATCATTGTATTAAAAAACTATAAATATGATTTATTTGTATCTATTTTGAAATATATTTTTTCTTCTTTTCTTTCTTTTTTTTTCTGCTTTTTTTTGTGTCTGTTTTTATACCCTTTCATTTCATTCCTGCCTTATATAAATAGAATGGATGTTTATCAATATTCCCCTGCTACATACCTTGACGCTTCAGAAAAATTAGCGTCTAAAATGGAAAATGACAGAGAGCCGGTAATAATCAGTTAATGCATTAGAAGAAAAAAAATACTTACATAATACATAAAAGGTGTCAAATGTTCAAACAAAAGAAATATTTAATATAGCAGAAAAAAATGCTATTCCTCGTATTAAGCTTTCCTCAAAGAAATCTAATGATGAAATAACTTCTATGACCGAAGATGAAGATGACGATACGGATGGTGAAGATGTAGATGATATTTTCCCTGAACCAACACATGAGGTAATGGCAAAAAAAAACCCAACAAAGCTTAATGTTTTCTTTGTTTTGACATTACTCATCGTTTATTTTAAATATTATTTAGAAATTAAAAGCGGATAGACCGTTATCTACCCATGTTGCTAACGATTATCAGTATGCAGTATATCCCAATGACTCGTACACGATCGTTAACGCCAATAAAATTCCTAAAATCCACATGAATCTAAGCGATAAAACTCAGCCGATCGCCAATTCCGAAAAAACTTTAGACGAATTATCCTCCAAGAAAAAGTATTTATCAGAACCTTTACAAAAAGAAGAACTGGCGTATTCATCTACACTTCACGCCTTACGCCCTCCTTCACATATATTGAAGGCAAGACGTACTTCTAAACATGCTATTGGATCATCTATTATTTCTTCTGAAAAGGAGCAAGTAAACTCTCCGAAGCCTTTTGTCAAAAGACACCACCGAGCAACTAGTTGCAACAGTGCTGTTAGCCCACAATTCATGGCCATTCGAAAGCTAAGCGAAGTGACTGCCGTAAGTACTACAAATGTATATTTTCAACCAACACTCGTTGTCTAGTATGATAATGAAATTTTCACTCATGTTCAACAAAATTAATTATTTTATTTTATTTTAGTTGCCCTCTCATATACTTTCGCGTCCAGTACAAAATACGTTTGACAATGCAAATCGAGTGCTAGAATCGGACATTCAAAATAAATTAATTTCAAAAGTCGGTGACCTTATCTCAACACAATTACAGGTACACCTGGGTCAATTAATATGGCAATCATCAGAGAGTCATTTAGAAGCAAAAAAATTCTGGGAAGAACAAAAAAAAGAAATGCTTGGATTTGTAGCCACCTTTATTGACAGACTTGATAAAGAATCTCAAAGAGCCAACTTGAATGATGACATTGACACCGAAAACTTTGACGAAGACGAAAAACAAAAGTGGAGATCTTTAAAGAATGAGCTGCTGAAGTACAAGGCAAAATATGCAGATGCACAACGCCAGATGTTTGAAATGGATATGCTACGATCAAGAAACAATGAACTCGAAAAAGAATGCGAAGTATCTGCTCAGAAATTGGCCGATTACGACCGACAAACTGCCGAAAAAGTCAAATTGGAACTAAGAGTAAAGGACCTGGAGCAACAAATGGTGGATTATGCTGCTTTGTCTGAAATGCAAAATGACCAAGCCAAATTAGATGATCTCGTTGCCTTAAACAAGCAGTTAAAGGCTCAGTTATCTTCAATGGAACAGTTAAATAGACAGCTACATGAACAAACTTTAGAATACGAAGAAAGATTAACGAAGCAAAAGAACGAAATGGAACTACTCTACCAAAAAAATCAGGATTTAGAAATCGATGTACGTAATTATCAAAGAAAAGGCGGCGACCACGTTTTACAAGTTCCAGCTTCTCAAGAAGATGCAAAATCAGATCGTGGCTTAGATTGCAGTGAAGACTTTGGTATGCAAAAACCAGAAGCATCTTCCAACAACTCCAAGTCGAATGACAATTGGGCAGACATGATGGCAACGGACGAAGAAGCCAAAGAATGGGCCAAAAAGTACCAAGCACTTGAAAAGAGCTATTCCGAAATGGGTCAACAGTTAGAATTGTCTGCGGAAAACGAAAAAGAAATATCAGAGATGAACCAATCTATTACCACAAAAGATCAAGAAATTCGCCACCTGAAACAATTAGAAAATGTCAACCGAATTCAATTGGATTATCTACAGAGAGAACTTAATAAATATCAATATTCTCGCTCCAAGCCCAAGACTCGATCCCGTCCACAAAAAGCGGATTACAAAACTAAAGATGGTTACCTTACATTCACAACAGAAATCAATGGTCAATTGTCACAATATACCATTAAACTTCCTAAATAGTTTATAGTTGTATACCCCCCTCTCCTCCCTCCTTTTAATATGATAGATGTATAGTAATTAAATAAATCACCTCACTTCTTTAATAAAGAGAAGTTTTAGACATGATAACACGGAGTATTCACTTACCAATAATACACATTAAAAACTATGTACTAGCTATCTTAACTGTCAAAGTCATGATCATTTATTAATTACTTATCTGAAAAAAGCTTTTGAATTTTAATTTGAAGTACTTTTTTTTCTTATTGTTATTATTTTAAGACAAATTGACTTTCTTGAGCGGAAAGCAGGCAGTGCTTTTTGCTATAAATGCACTTCATTCCCATGTTTACACAGATTTGTAAATAACACCTCTGTTTCTGATGCTAATACATTACCTGCTTCAATCAAGAGTGTGCTTTATGCGAAGGAAGCAAATGTGGTGTTTATTCAAGAGCGGCCAGAGGTTATCTCTAAAGGTGCCCGCTTATCTCAGATTCTCGTTGATAATAAACCTTTTCCTGTGCCTAGTGATTGAAAACATGCTTTTAATGTTAAAGATAGCGTAGGAATGAATGAAAGTGTACATGTTTCTATTCCAGAAGACCTTCATCACACACCATTGGAAACCCCATCTTTTAAAATGTTGGATCAAGTCTTTGGTGACCGTCTGGAAGTTGCAAATGCAATCCAAGCAGCTTCTATATGGTCTTCTCCAGAAAGCCATACTAATTCTGCTACACTTGGGTTTGGTTATGGTCGGTTGATTCATGGTATCCAGGAGCGCTCTAGGTTGGTGGGCTCTGTGATTGATGTTATCTAGAACGATCGTCTTCCTCTGATCCGTTGGAAAGTCTCAAAGAAATAAAGGTTCTGTGTGGATAACGGTAAATGGCCATTGTATCGTTGGAACCCTGATCTGGAATAAAGTAAGATGATCACTTTGGATTCTCAATGCCTCAAGCATGAGTTGGAAGAATTCTTGAAACGAGAAAATCATCTGTCGTTTTTATCTAAGACTCAACCTGATTTGAAACTTGTTAGTTCTTTGGAATCTGTAAGTAGTGCTATTATTCTATGAATATTTGACTTTTATATGTTTACCTTTTCTTTCTTTCTCAGGATATGAAGCAGCGTCATAATAAAATGAAACAAAAGGCTCGTCTAGCTTACACTCAACTTCTTTCCGGTCTCTCAGATAGCAACGGTCCTCCATTGACTGTTTTTTTTTGGTTCTGATAATGGAAACGCAGAAAAAATTGCCAAAAAGGTGACTTCTCGTGCCAAGTTTCGTGATCTAAAAGTAAAGTTAATAACGATGGTTGACTATGATGGAGATATAAAAGATCTTGCCAACGAAACGAACCTTGTTGTGATCTGCTCTACAGCAGGTCAAGGTGAAATGCCATCCAATGCTCGTGAATTCTGGAAATCACTTAATAGACTTGATGCTGGTATCTTTTCCGATCTGTCTGTGTCTGTTCCTGGTTTGGGTGATAGTCATTATTGGCCACGTAAAGAAGGCATTATTTTTTATAACCGACCTGGTAAATTATTGGATGCAAGATTTGGAGCTTTGGGAGCCACTAGACTTACTCTTTTGAGCTTTTGTGATGATCAAGATGAAGACGGATTTAAAACTGGTTACAATGCATGGTTGCCTGAGCTTTGGAAGGCATTGGGGGTTAGGGGTGATGGTGATGAAAATGAGGAGCCTCCTTATACAGATAACCAAATGAAACTGGATTCCAACTTTTTGCATGGTGATATATCTCAAGAGCTTGTTGATGATTCCAATGGTAGAGTAACTGAAACCACTCAAAAGCTAATGAAATTCCATGGTTGTTATGCCCAAGAAGATCGTGATATCCGTGATGAACGCAAAAAGCAAGGCTTAGACAAGGCATTTAGTTTTCTGATTTGTATCCGAACCCCTGGTGGTGTCTCTACTCCGCACCAGTGGCTGATATTTGATGAGCTTTCTGAAAAATATGGCAACAAGACGATGAAGTTAACTACTCGTCAAGCCTATCAGCTGCATGGAGACTTGAAGAAATATTTGAGTACTACTATCAGAGGAATCAATAAATCTTTACTTACTACTCTGGCTACTTGTGGTGATGTCAATCGTAACATCATGAGTACTGCTATCACTGAAATTCCGGAAATCCACGGATAGGTCCAAACTGTTGTAGAAAAACTCAAGGATCTCTTGGCTCCGAAGACAAATGCATATCATGAAATTTGGTTGGATGATAAGCTCGTTGCTGGTCATGCTATTCAAGATCAGGAACCCATCTATAGTTCGGCACATCTTCCCCGTAAATTAAAAATTGGCATTGCTGTTCCACCTAATGATGATGTTGATGTATATGCTCATGATCTTGGTTTCATTGCTATTGTGGACAAGGCGATAAAAAAGGTGGTGGGTTTTCACGTTCTTATTGGTGGTAGAATGGGGCAAACGCATGGAAATAAGAAAACATATCCTCGCCCAGCTTCCCTTATCAGTTTTATTCCTATTGAATCGGTTTTAGTAGTATCCCAAGTAGTGGTAGAAGTCCAACGTGATTATGGTGACTGTCTCAACCGAAAGCATGCCCGCTTCAAGTATACCATTTATGACCTTGGTTTGGACTTTGTCAAAAAAGAGATTGAAAACAGAAGTGGTATTGTCTTTGAAGAAGCCCATCCTTTTACATTTGAAAGTAATGTAGACCGCTATGGTTGGTCCCGCGGAATCAACAATACTTGGAACTTTGGTATGTTTATCGAAAACGGCCGTGTCAAAGATACTCCCGGTTTTCTGTGTAAGACAGGTTTACGTGAATTGGCCAGGTTCCACAAAGGAGAGTTTCGCTTGACGGCAAATCAACATCTGGTGATAGCAAATGTACCTGAAAAAGATCTTGAAAAAACAAAAATGTATCTTGCAAAGTACAATTTGGATAATCTAGCTTTCGGCGGTTTGCGTAAAGTAGCAATGGCCTGTGTTGCACTTCCCACTTGTAGTCTTGCTATGGCCGAATCAGAACGCTATCTTACAAAACTCATAACACTCTTAGAAGAGACTATGGAAAAAGCTGGGCTTGCTAATGATTCTAT